>JAXIVJ010013794.1:0-20000 GCA_036785665.1 Chirona hameri
CTTCGCGCAGCTGCGCGAAGTGGATGAGGCGTGCCTATTCAAATACATTGCACGGAGGTTGCAACAACTGCACGATGCGCACGATGCTGGAAGAAAATCAACTGATGATATTTACCCATGTATTTGAATAGGCACCCGCATCCACTTCGCGCTGTTGCGCGAATACTGCGTTTCAGCATTTACAGCAGCTACATATACGTATACCGTGAACATTGTAATGGGCTAGCCATTCAAATAATATCACAAACAGCATGCACTAATGTTGACGTTCTCTGTCCGCCCTCTGTTTTCCCGCTCATAAGGTGATCAACTACCGCCCAAACTAGTATCGAGCGATTCCAAAGGGCGGGAACGTTAGCGTTGGGCGCGTACGGACTCAGTAACAATCCGCTCATTAAATCGACCATTTGTTGGTAACTGTTAAAGTTCCTACTATATGAGACACCGAATGAGTTGAACGGAGAACAGAAGGTGAATTAGGCGCATGGATATCCTAGCAAGTAGCACCAGTAAGGCGCCGTAGTTGGCGATGAACGAGCGAGCGCGAACGAAAGGTATGGTGTATTTCAACTCGATCGGGCAAGTAGTTTCTGAGACACACAACAAAGGTGCGCACGTGCGCACGTGCAGAGGCACCCCACCCCTGACTTGTGGGAAGGCGGTGGCGGAGGGGTCCCTACTCCTAACCACACACCTCATTTGAACACAATCGCGTCAGCCGTTCCTGATATATAAGAATGGGGTGTGCACGTGCGCACGTGCACAGGCACCCCACCCCTGACTTGTGGGCAAGTGGCGGCTGAGAGGTCGGGTTCCTAACCACACACCAAATTTGAACACAATTGCCAGCCGTTTCGGAGATTTTACGAGAAAACACATTGTCAACACCCATCACGCGGCACGTGCCACGCGCAGTGGTAGTCACCCACATGCGTCGGCACTGGTGCTCAAACAGGTAAGGTTGGATGGGGCTATTCTCAGCTAAACGACACCGCTTGTCCATGGACGTGTCGGTTGCAGAGATATTAGCTATCTCAAAAGAGTCGATCCACGGGCCGGGTCGGGCCGGCCGCAGATATTCAGATTTTTCAATATACCACGGAAGGACGAGGCGAGCGGCGAAACTTAATTTTTCAGTTTGGTCGGCATTTGCCCGCTTCTGCATACTTCTGTCAATCACCAATCGTCATTACAAAGATAGTAATTGACTACAACGGTCTTGGGTGCCAGCTTGAAAATACAAACCTGACCAGTTTACTACTTCCCTGTGTGAGTACTATATACCTCTACCAGCTTTGAACTTCGTACTGAAAAAAAAAAATATAGAGTGCACGGTACATTAGCTGTTTTAAATGCAGCCCTATAGCTGCCATGCATCCAAGTATCTAAGTAGTTAAATTGTATGCCGGTGTCAATTTTAATAATTCAAGCATTTTTTGTCAAACAAAAGTCAGAAGTTATAACCCAATCGTATAACCCAAAGATATTCATGAAAACAATAATATTTTGTGAGAGACACTGGACACAACGGATACGAAAACACCTGATATATTTTTTATGGATGCAATAACGAGAATAAATAATATCAGTGAATGGAAACATGAACGGCTATGTATATCACGATGTTGTAAAATGCACACATTCAGCCATTTGAAACAAGTCGCATCATATTTGGATAATAATACTTCTTGCTTTCAATCTATCATCACGGGGTTAGTTTCACATTTATTCGTCAATGTAAATAGTTCGCAAACTTGTCATTTCGTAACTCGTGAAGTTTCAACTGCAAGCTATATGGTGATGGTCATACAACCGCAACACTGCCAAAAGCTTATAGGCTGTCACGTCTACCAAAATGCCAATATGCTATCAGTAACGTAATATGCATCATAAAACATCAGCAATAACTGTAATTAACGAGCGCTTTATGTCACCAGTAAAACAATATTATGTAACAACAGTCCCGCGCGCGTCACTCATTGTGTTGCTGCACAAGTCAAAACAGCGAATTCCAGCTAGCAGATTGGCAATATTTTCTCCGGCTTCTGGTTGAAATTGTGGAATCCTTCCTGAACTCTGACTAAAGCGACTGGTCAAGCTCTTACTCATCTTCGTCTTCAGTGTCGCTCTCGCTTTCATTTTCTTGTTCGACACTCTCTTTCTTGGTTTTCGGGCCAGCCTTTTTACGTTCCACCTCCGCCTGGCCTCCCCCCGAGTTTCCTCCTCCCACCGACGGCACTGTGTTGAACATTCCTGCAGCGTGCGAGAACGGCCGACTGAAGCTGAACGCTCCGCCTGAGAACTGCCCGTGCGAGCCGGACGTGCGATCCCAGGACCCATCGGAACCACCCGCTCCACCGGCACCACCCGCTCCACCGGCACCACCCGCTCCACCGGCACCATCGGATCCACCTGCACCACCAGCACCACCGGCACCACCGGCACTAAAGGCACCACCGGCCTTAAAGCCACTACCGGCACCACCAGCACTGCCCGCCCCAGCGGCATGACTAGCTCCACTCTTCTTCGCACCGAAGACACGATCTGTGTCGCCGGCTTCCGCGGCTTCCGCGGCTTCGTCGGCTCTATCCGGCGCGTAGTGATACGGCCAGGCAGGCACGCAGGAGAACTTGACGCGGCACGGCGGGTACTCGCACTCGAGAGGCTCCCTCTTGCACATCTCGCCGACGCGGCACTTCTTGTTCAGGCAGGTGGGCTCGACGACATGGCGACACACTGGTGTCGGCAGCAGCTCGCAGAAGTGGTCCGGGGACAGGCAGATGCCGCACGGGTCTGTAACGCACAGGGGTGTGTGATGAGGTGTATAACGACCGAGGGCACATGTTGATATCAGAACTATCAGTGATATTGGCTGCTATATGAGGCGGAAGAATATAGAATAAGAATAAGAACGGTCAGCTTTGTTACAAGTGTATGCAATTATTCTTGATTTGTAACTTAAACATTGACCAAATGAACAAGCGACGATGCTTATATAATGAAGATATCGTATTGTCAAGCACCTTGATTTGTTCAGTAAAATATTTAGTTATTTTGAAACGGTGAAGAAAGTGAAAACCTTGAAAGTTGCCTTGTTGAGAATCGCCGAGTGACTTTCATACGCCAGTAGAAGTCAAAGTCCTTCAGCTGGTATGCATTTCTTTGTCAGGTATTGTGTGATTTGAGATGTATGTTCTTTAAACTTGATTCGTCAATGCATGCTTCCATTAAATCATTATCCAACTAACTGAATTGGCTAGTTAAACCACCACTGGTTTCGTACTTACTGTATCTAACGCAGTATGCCTTGGGGTGGCAGGGCAGCGCCTTGCACACATCTTGGAGAAGCGCGGCCTCGAACTTAGGCGGGCATCTAATATCGGCGCGCTTTGCTTTACTGATACGCACACATACGCTCACTCCCAGAAACGGTAGGCAAATGTTCGGGGCGAAACAGACTTGTTTGCCGCAGAATGTAAGCTGGCCATCTGAAAACAGAACAGGATCATGATTATCACATTGCTCACCAGCCGGTGAGGAATGTCGAGCACTGGTGTTGTTCCATGTATTTATCATGATATTAGTGTCACGAGAAAAACAAACGGAGAACGAACAGCCAATAGCGCTAAACAGAAAACGCTGCACATGTGTAGTTGCATTGCTCTCTGTAATTGCTCTCGTTTGCATCCTACGCAGCAAAACAAAATATAATATTCGCACCAATGCAGAGGAAGCACCACGAATCGCATCACTATTAACATTAACAATGAACCATTCCGCACTATGTGTCACTTCGTACCAATGCAGAGGAAGCACCACGAATCGCATCACTACTAACATTAACAATGAACCATTCCGCACCATGTGTCACTTCGTACCAATGCAGAGGAAGCACCACGAATCGCATAACTATTAACATTAACAATTAACCATTCCGCACCATGTGTCACTTCGTACCAATGCAGAGGAAGCACCACGAATCGCATCACTATTAACATTAACAATGAACCATTCCGCACTATGTGTCACTTCGTACCAATGCAGAGGAAGCACCACGAATCGCATCACTATTAACATTAACAATGAACCATTCCGCACCATGTGTCACTTCGTACCAATGCAGAGGAAGCACCACGAATCGCATCACTATTAACATTAACAATTAACCATTCCGCACCATGTGTCACTTCTCAGTCCACTCCACATCCACGCCATATCACTCGTGTTGTCGCTCACCTTTCATCATGGAGACCATGGAGGCCCCGGCTGGGCCGGCGACCGCCACCAAAAGCGCCGCGATCTGCGCTGCCTGCACGAGCATGGCTGGAGGAATGGAGCTCCGTGACCGGGTGCACCTCTCTAAATAGCCGCGTCCGCCGCCCCCGACGCCATGGGTGCAATGAGCGTCGATCGCGTGTCGCGCGATGCTGAAATTCCTGACCAGCCGGCGATGATGGAATGCTTACGTGCCGGGCCAGCCAGTGGGAGCCGCTCGCAGGACTTTCCTGTCAGGAAACCTCGCCGTTGATAGTGTGCAAGTTCGGGACTCCAGCAGGAAGCTTTTCGGTAGCGCTTTGGCTGCTGTCAGTTATTGGCAATGTTCACCAGCGACAACGCCACCGGGGGGGGGGGGGGGGTGGGGGGCAGGAGGGGCAATCGCCCCCCCCCCCCCCGCTGTCGTCGGGCAGGGGGGGGGGGCAAACATATCGCTTTGCCCCTCCTGTCATTTAAGGAGGCCCCTCCGTGCTTCAAAGAGGCCCCATCTCGCAGGCCATCGCAGAGGTCACAGGTGCCCCTGGAAGCCAGAGGGGGTCCTATGGATGTCAGAGAGGGACTTTAAAGGCCAGAGGAGGCCATCTGGAAGCCAGAGAGGCCCTCTGGAGGTCAAAGGCCAGGGGTCCCCTGCAAGGGCGTAGGCAAGGGAGGGGGGGGGGGGGCATGGGGGCCATGGCCCCCCCTGGAGGCCAGGCAGGCCCCTCTGACACCCGAGCGAAGGTCCCCTGGGGCCGAAGGCCCCAGTGTTTTGGATGGTGTCAGGCGCCCGCGAAACGATTTACGTCGCATAAAAGAACGCCCACCAACCTAAACAAATCGTAACACGAATACATAACAGCACTTGCTTGAATGTTAAAGACATGTATATGTAAATACGTACACAAGGGCCCAGACAGTGTGGAGAGGGCCATTTACCAGCTTTTAAAGGGCCCTGCGGATCTGCAGATGGCCCCTTCCGGCATTTAGAGGGCCCCTGTCGGTTGTAGAGGGCCCTCTGCCGGCATTTACAGGGCCCTGCCGATCTGTAGAGGGTCCCTGCCGATCTGGAGAAGGCCCTCTGCCGGCCTTTAGAGGGCCCTGTCAATCTGTAGATCGACCTGTCAATATGTAAAGGGCCCCACCCGGCATTTAGAGGGCCCTGTCGACCCGTAGAGGGCCCTGGCGGCCTTTAGAGGGTCCTACCGGCCAGTAAGGGCCCTTCCGGCTTCTAGAGGGCCCTGTCGACCTTTAGCCGGCCTTTAGAGGGGCCCTGCCGATCTGTATATCGCTCCGCCAATCTGCAGAGGGACTCTGTCGGCATTTAGAGGGTCCTGTCGACCTGAAGAAGGCCCTCGTCCAGCCTTCAGGGGCCCTGTCGATCTGCAGAGTGTCCCAGCCAATCTGTAGAAGGCCCTCTGTTGACCTTAAGAGGGCCCTGCCGATTTGTATAGGGCCCTCTGTCGGCCTTTAGAGGGCCCTGCCGATCTGCAGATGGTCATCTGCCTGCCTTTAGAGGCCCCTGCCGATCTGTAGAGGGCCTTCGCTGTCCTTTAGAGGGTCTTGTGGTGGTAGAGGTGGTCTGCCGGTCGAGCGCCGGTGAGGCTCTCGAAAGAAGACCAGTCAAAGTTATCATTGTTTTTCAGTGTATGCTAGTAACGTCTGAGAGGAGTACAAGGCTTTGACAATGTACGAGTATTAACCCGCATTGGCTGGGGTCTCAGCAGAACACCATTGACTGGGGTGGCGTTTTTTGCCCCCCCCCCCTGATTATCTTCCGAACCAATAACCGCAGCGTCGACCTGCAGAGGTGGCCAAAGATCTCGACTTGACACACATCCGGACAAACACGTTGGCCCGTACTTTCCTGAGCGACCCCCAGTGGAAATATTTATCCTTCTACGATTTTGAATTAGAAGCGCCTTGACGAGACAAACACGATGGCGTAAACAAAATAGTGCCTTATCTTCATTAGGTACAAAGTTATTCGCGTAAAACAAACTGGTTTGCCATTTTTTCTTCACATTTGATGACATCTGGAGCCTAAAATATTGACCTGAGCTCAAATTTGAGGACAGACAGATGGCGATTAAATATATCAAGAGCTTTCGATTGTTTTTTTTTCGTTTGTTCCTAGCTATCCATAGTTCCCGCGACACTCGGAATAGCCATTTGAAAATGGAGAGTGTTTGAATTGTTTAATACAATACAATACAATACAGAGGTGCCCCTGAAGTCCAGAAGCGGCGCTCTGGAAGCCAGAGAGAAGGTGAGAGGAGCCCTATGTAGGTCAAAGGCCCCTTTTCAAATGGAGGCCCCTCGCAAATGAAGGCCCCCTCTCAAATGGAGGCCCCCTAAATTTCTACTTGCCCCCCCCCCCTGACAAAAATCCGTGGCGCCGCCCCTGATGTCCACAAGAGATTGGTTGTTACAAGATACAGTATTCTCACCTCTGTCTCCACCCATTCTCCATAACGCGCCTCGCGACCCCGCTCTGTGCTCACTCAAACAGAAAATGAAAATACAAGACAGAGGAAAGGGGACACAGTGGTATTGAGACCAGTGGCATGCAGTAGTGCAGCAGCAAGCAAGCAGCAAGGCACAGTGCAGACAGCATTCGCAGGGCAGCGATGCGGTTTCTGCCGGACAAAACATGCAACATGCACCTGCTACCCTGTTCATGATTATATGCTGTAGGCAGATATTTCTGTACACACATTAGCGGTCAACAAACGATCATTGTTTTCTGTTACTTATTAGCTGCAGTTATGCTTAAAGGGAAATAATGACCTTTTTCCACTAAAATGGAGTTAGCACTTGAAATCGCCAGACGAGATCAAAATATATTGTAAATTCATCACATTTTGCATGAAAACTTTCCTACCGAAAGATATTTCAAGTTAAAGTTGATAAGCGTTCCACACTTTTAACGACCGGTACTTGCACTATTTCTGACCTTTTGTCAAGTACTTTTGGTCCTCATCAAACTGCGGGCTTTTCCCGTATTATTTTTTTACGCAATGGAGTGGAAAATATATTGTGCGTTCTGCTTGTTGTGATTATATGCCCGGCGATCTTCTAAAACTAACAGCGATTGGAAAAAGTGGCAATAAAATGGGAAGCTCATCGATGCACATCAACGCGGCATAGTTAGTGGTTGCGACCCTCAATTTTTGCAATTCGATTCATTTGTTTTCAACATTAGGAGTTGTGTATAGTTTGTCTGTGGCTGTATATAACACTATGCTTTATTTTATCATGAAAAATAATAATTTTTCCCAAAAAAACTAACGAACAATAACACAAAACTGGCAATTAAATCAGAAGCTCATCGATGCACATCGACGGCGACCTATTTAGCGTCGGCGATTTGTTTACAAAGTCATTGTCATGCTTCTCGGCGCACTTAACCATCTCGGCGCACTTGGCGAGTTGTTCCTGATTAGTATACCCAAGTCCCGTAGCAGGCTTTGTTAATGACGTCATTGGTGCCATTCTTGTGTAGCATTGCAAAATATATCTGATTTCGAGTTGAAAGCTAATTAAAGACTTATTCAAATGATTGTTTTTAAGTTTGAATTTTCTTGTTAAAGGTATTTTATCACTGAAATTTCATAGTAGTTGACACTTCAGAAACTTGTGACGTAATAATATTGTATCCAATATGCATTTCCCTCACCTTTTGCCATTGTGGCGCAGTGCCGAGTGCTTTGCGAATACTAGCTTGCCTGGGGTTCAATTCATTCCGCTCTTATTTTATTCGAGTTGGTATAGTTTGCATGTTGTTGTTATTCATGACTTATACTGATAGTCAGTCATGCATCACGGATGCTTCACGGATTGCTTCACGGATCAGAGCGCTGCTCGAACGCACGCTAGTAGCGCTTTCGTTCTCCATGGCAACCAGGCGTGAGCCAATGAAAAGCCAGAACGTATTCCCTTTCTGTCTTTTGATTGGCTGACGCCTGGTTGCCATGGAGAACGAAAGCGCTACTAGCGGGTGTCCGAGCAGCGCTCAGTTTGATCGGAAATGTCACAGAGGCTCCACAAATGCCGCACTCGATGTTAACAATGGTAGGGAAGGACGAATTTGTCAATGACCTTCATGATGTACACAAGGTACTTGTTTTGTATTTCTTCCAAACTTACAACTTTGAATTTGGGAATAATTTTATTTAATTCTTAAATTTAAATAAAATAATTTTAAAAATATAACGGGAGCCTAAGAAATTGTTGCTAACAAAATCAAAAGGTCATTATTTCCCTTTAAAGGGACTGTCCCACCTTTGTGAAAGTTGTCGAATCACACTTAATTGTATGTCTACATGTCAGGCGAGGTCAGCTGAACATGTTCGTGAACTTTTTTCCCGAAGAAATTGCTTATCTTGGAAGGAAGATATACCTATGATAGAGTTGCGTCAGAAATATCCACCGTGGTTTAGTCGGCATGTTCGTGATCTCCTGCGTGAGAAAGAACAGGCCCACAAGCGCAAAAAGGCAGACCCCTCTGTCGCGAACATAGAGGAGCACGTGAGGGCTAGAGCAGATTTTAAACGCGAGGTTAGAACCAGTTATCATGACTATCTGACGGGACTTGTGCGATAATTCAAAGATAATCCTAAGCTATACTGGACATTCATTAAATCTTTGAAGTCCAGTGGTCACGTGTCTCCCGTTTTGGAGTGCAACGGCATGGTGGTGAAGGACGCAACGGCTAGGGCGAATTGCTTCAACAAGTGTTTCGTTACAAAGTTTAGCGCACCGTGTACTGACGCTTTACCGGACGCCCCCGCTCTTAACCCGCGAGTTACTGGGGTATATTTCATAACGCGACTTACTGGGGGGGGGGCTATTTTTTGCCCCCCCCCCTCTGATCTCCGGAACTACGGGGCCGAATGTAAAAATTCAAACGGCATTCGATAGCCCTGGGAAATGTATCGAGGGAAATTTAATATTGTTGACCTCGGGGTCACCGATGACGTCACAGGTCAGGTCAAGTACAAAATGTTTGACCGTGTCAAAAGGTCTCTATGGATGGAATTGTCGCGCAAAATTGCGATATTAAACGCATAAGCCGTTGATAAATCGGTATGATTCGTGTGTCTGACACTTCTAAGTACCTTTCTAAGCTGTTTATGACCTTGGGTCAGGTCAAGGTCATTCGAGGTCACGAGGTCAAACTGCAGATTACGGTAATTAGGCGTTGTAACACATGTTTATGGGTTTGTTTTTCGTCTAGAACGCGAAAAATGACCTTAGAACATTGTTTGTTCCATATGAATAGAAGTAAAAAGCAAAAATGGAAATGCGTTTTTTTGTCATAGTAATCCTGTGAGAAGTGGTCGATTTTTGTCATTTAAAGGTCATAACTCGGTCATTTTTAAAGATATCGACTTTGAATTTGTTACACATATTCACCACATAAGTGTCGATCACATTTATTCCGGTTTTTGGATAATTCTGATTTTTTCTTGAAAATTTTGTAAAAACAAAACAAAAATGTCTGGATTTCTCAAAATTTTGGAAAAAAAAATCCGAGATAGCAGTTTGATAGCCCGGTCTATTTTCAGTAATTTTATTTAATATAATTTAGTTTATCTCAAATATCGTACCTTTGACAGCGTTTTCCGCAAACCATTATTTTGCAACAAAAACCGAAGAACGTGACGTCACTCTGACGTCATTCCCGGTTGACCTATCATAGGCTATATTTTTAATTTTGCCAACATGTGTAGAATTGATGTGAAAGAAGTTACTGCAAGTTTGGTGACGATACAGGGGTTCGTTTAGGAGTTATTGCAAAATAACGGGAGGGGGGGGGGGGGGGCAAAAAATAGCCCCCCCCCCAGTAACTCGCGGGTTAACGCCCCAGGTTTGTCTGCTTTTAACGTTCCACCTGGCCGTGTGGCACAGCTCCTGCGCGAGCTAAGCCCACATAAAGCTTGCGGTCCTGATGGCCTCAGTGCTAGGATTTTACACGAATGTGCGGATGAGTTTGCGATCCCTATCGACATCATATGTCGATTGTCGGTGCGCTCCGGGGTGTTCCCGTCAACTTGGAAGCGGGCCAACATCATTCCTGTATTCAAAAATGGTTCTAAAAAGCTTCCAGACAACTACAGACCAATCTCATTATTAACACTTTGCTCTAAAATTCTGGAGAAGGTAGTGTGCGAGAGCCTGCTCCAAGCATGCCTTCCAGCACTGCCTTCTTCTCAGCACGGTTTTCTTCCTAAACGCTCCTGCCTGAGCAACTTGGCTTGTTTTTTGGAACACTGCTGGACCTCACTGACAAAGCGATTGCAAACTGACGCAATCTACACTGATTATTCTTCCGCCTTTACGAGTGTGGCCATAGTCTACTTTTACACAAGCTCAAGTGCTCTTTTAACATCTCAGGTCTTGCGCTCAGCTGGCTTGAGTCTTACCTAAGCCAACGATCCCAGCGAGTCATTCTCGATGGGAAACATTCTGACTGGGCTCCGGTACTGTCCGGGGTCCCGGAAGGCAGCATTTTAGGCCCAATTCTGTTCACCTGTTACGTCGCTGACCTTCCTAATCACATCAAAACATCGTGCCTGTCTTATGCAGACGATATCAAAATTTTCAACCGAATCAGTTCCCCAGAGGACGCTCATTCCCTCCAGGCCGATTTAGACCGCCTCAGTTTGTGGTCCAAAACTTGGCGTTTGAAACTCAACCCAGCTAAGTGCAAGACGATCACTTTTACCCTGCGCTCATCACCTCATCTTGTATCGTACGTGCTGGACGGCCACCAGCTTGAGCGATGTGTGCGCGTGCGTGACCTTGGCGTCATTTTAGACGCCAAGCTTACATTTGCGGACCACGTTGGCGCCACTGTCGCTAAAGCCAACCGCATGCTTGGCCTGCTAATTAGAAGCATGCAGATGTCTGCTGGCACACAACAAACGCGCTTTGACCATGCCGCAGCCCTCGCCGCCTACAAGGCCCATGTAAGATCCGTACTGGAATACGGTAGCGTAATCTGGTCAGGCGCTGCGGTCACCCATATGCGCCGGCTGGAGCGCCTTCAACACCGTTTCCTGATGTGGCTGGGATCTTTAACCCAAGCAGCGTGCCCACCACTTGATTATGTGTCATTGCTCGAGCTGTTTGGCTGCGCATCGGTCAGGTCGCGTTTCGTTCGGTCCGATCTAATGTTCATGCGCTCAGTATTCAGCGGCCACATAGACTGCCCTGATATTGTGGCAACGTTCCCGCTGTCAGCACCAAGCCGACGTACGCGGCGCCCCGATCTCTGCCATGTACCTCGTGGAAGAGTTGACTGTAAAGAGGGGCTTCTTGATTCGTCTCCCGCATCTCTTTAACTCGCTCACACACAGCAGCCCTCAGACGGATTTATTTATGCCGTCTCGTACCCTTAGGTCTGACATCACGAAGTTCGCTGATGTTCAGGGCACATACTTGAGTTAAGGTCGCTGCTGTGAGCCTAGATCACGTCCCGTGATCGGTCATTGGCTTTAAGTTGCACTTGTTTATTTTAGGTCTTTTGCCTGTACCAGCGCTATATTTACACGTTTATATTTACTTTTACCGGCGCATTTATGTATTTGTCTATTTTTAGGTTTTTGCCTGTATCAGCGCTTTATTTACACGTTTGTTCCTACTTTCACTGGCGATTTTAATCGCCTTTTATGTATTTATTTTATGCTGCTGTGTTTACTATGCAGTATAGTTGTGTTCTCTTATTGTACCATGTGCACTCATGTAGTTTGTGAATGTTTTAATTTCCTGTTGCATGAGGCAGCATGACTGCAACCGTAAGTGGGCCCTGTGCCTGTGGTTGTTGACTCAATAAATACAAATACAATACAAATACAAATATTCAACTTTTAGTTTTAAGCGGAAAGTTGGGTTGGTGACGTCATATGATTTTTGTTTAATAACTCTTTAACATATATAAATTTTTAACATATGATTTTTGTTTAATAACTTTTAGGGGCGCCGGAGGCGCCCCCTAAAAAAAACAAATACAAAAACAAGAAAAAAGCCACTAACAATTCCCGCCAGTGTGTGTCCGCCCCCATGACTGAGGGCCCAAGACAGTGGCGTACCGAGTATACGGTCATTCAGGGCATGCCCTGGTACTTTGGACCCGAGGCGCCCATGCAAAGCTTGCGCCCCACCGATCAGTGACGGCGCCCCTCCGGCCAGTGACGGCGCCACTGCGGCCAGTGAGGACGCTCCCCCGGCCAGTGACAGCGCCCCCGGCCAGTGAGGGCGCCCCTCCGGCCAGTGACGGCGCCCACCGACCAGTGACGGCGCCCCTCTGGCCAGTGACGGCGCCCCTCCGGCGAGTGACGGCGCCCCTCCGGATAGTGACGGCGCCCCTCCGGCGAGTGACAGGCGCCCTCTGACTAATGACTGCCCCTCTCCGGCCCGTGACGGTGCCCCTCAGGCCAGTGACGGCGCCCCTCCGGCTAGTGACGGCGGCGCCCCTCCGGCTAGTGACGGCGGCGCCCCTCCGGCCAGTGACGGCGCCCATCCGGCTAGTGACGGCACCCCTCCGGCTAGTGATGGCGTCCCACGAAATGTTAAAGGTACAACGAGCACTTGCGGAAGGAGATGTGCCCCCCCCCCCCTGCACAATATTCGCCAATGTTGGTGGCGCCCCTGTCGATCGGGTGGTGCCCCTCAAGGCAATGACCTGGTCCTTTGTGAATTTCTGCGCACGCCACTGGCCCAAGCTCATGTGCGCTCCTCTCCCAAAATGTGGCGCCCCTGTATTACAGTTGCGATGGCGACAAGATGCCTTCCGAGGGCGGCAAGATGTCTTCTGAGGGCGACATGGTGCCTTCTAAGGGCGGCATAATACGTTCAAAGGGCGACAGAATGCCTACCGAGGGCGGCAAGACGTCTTCTGATGGCGGCAAAATGCCTTCCGGGGGCGGCATGATGCCTACCAAGGGCGGCATAATGCGTTCTAAGGGTGGCAAAATGCTTTCCGAGGGCGGCGGCGCGATGCCTTCCAAGGGCGGTATAATGCGCTCTGAGGGCGGCAGAATACCTTCGAGTCCGGAAAGACGTCTTCTGAGGGCGGCATAATGCGCTCTGAGGGCGACAAAATGCTTTCCGAGAGCGGCAAGATGTCTTCCAAGGGCGACATGATGCCTTCCGAGGGCGGCAAGACGTCTTATGAGGGCGGCATAATGCACTCAGAGGGCGGCAAGATGCCTTCCTAGGACGGCAAGATGCTTTCCTAGGACGGTAAGATGCTTTCTAGGACGGGAAGATGTCTTCCGAGGGCGGCATGATGCCTCACATGGGCGGCATAATGCGTTCTGAGGGCGTCAAAATGCCTCCCCATGGCTGCAAGATGTCTTCCAAGGGCGGCATGATGCCTTCCGAGGGTGGCAATATGTCTTCCGAGGCCTTCCGAGTGCGGCATAATGCGCTCTGAGGGTGGCAAAATGCCTTCCGAAGGCGGCAAGATGTCTTCTGAGGGCGCCATGAATCATGATGCTTTGCGAGGGTGGCATAATGCATAATGCTGTGAGGACGGAAAGATGCCTTCCGAGGACGGAAAGATGCCTTCCGAGGACGGAAAGATGCCTTCCGAGGACGGGATGATGCCTTTCGAGGGTGGCAAGATGCCTTCCGAGCACGGGTGGAGTTTCCTATTCAAATGGTTTGGCCACTGCCCCACCAACTTTTGTCAGATTTGAACGGTCCCTGGCGTTAAAATGACACTTTTCACTTCAAACATACAAAACAACCAGGCAATGTGATAGCTTTCCCCTCCAACTTTTATCTGAAAAGCTACACCCATACTTCAGAGGGCGACGAGATACCTTCCGAGGGCGGCATAATGCGTTGTGACTGTGCAGTCGGCGCCCCCGCATGCCTCGCGGTTGGGGGTGGGGGCGGCACTCGTTTGGATCGTAAATGAGGCCCCCTTTGGACTGGAGATGACGACCCCAACAGCCGTGTCCTTCCCCCTCCCGAAATGTGTTTTCTGGTTGTGCGCCTGGGCCGATCCCTTTGATAATTCACCACTGTACCCGTCATGATGCACCGAAGCGATCGGTACCATTTCAATGTCTGTGCGATTCACCGTTTGCAAGTTATTGGCTGATATTTATTTTCCTTCCTTGATAAACTTTCCTTCAATTATTTTCTTCATTGTGAAATATGTTTACGGCAGCACAGTTGCTATAGCAGAAGACCGACATAAACCGCGATGTTTTGTTTCACGTCGCGTGATTTTGAGTTCAGACCTCACAGGCAGTCATGCATATGTCCAATGTTAATGTGCAGTCCTTGCATAAGCGTGTGGCTGTACAGGTGTATGCTTGTAGTTGTCAAAGCTGTATTTTTTTATTGAAAACCAATACAAAATTGAATTGCCCGCTGCGTAACGTCGACATTTGTATTCGATATTTCGTTTTGATTCGCCGATATCTATATATTCTTGGTTCACCACCTCACCTCTTTTTATGTGAATGAGGAACCGGAAAATTGAGCAAGTGAAATCAGGGGCGGTTCCAGGGGCCAAGGGGCCTCGGCCCCCAAAAGGTCCTGAAACCATGATTTGTCCCCCTCTCCCCAAAAAAGGTCGTCGGACGTACATTCCTACAGATGCAGATGGACTGACGACGCGCTCACCTCTCCCCTCCCCGCTTAACATTAAAAAAAAATGGAAATACGCCTCTGGATTCGCCCACCCCCACAACCCACGGCTAAATCCGCCCCTGAGTGAAATCCAGCAAGTTCATGGGGTTTTTGCATCCCTCAGGCCAGGGCGCCCCCCTCTGGTTATGGCGCCCCCTGGCAGAAGACCCCCACTTTTTAGAAGGTAGCGACGCCTCTGACTACAGCAAACCACTACGAGCCGACTGATCACATTATCACAAAATAAAAAATTTCTAAAATATTCAAAAAACCGGAAGAGATGTCAGAGAACCATACCTAGGCAACTACCATACCAAATTTCAAACTGATATCTCCATTTTTGACTGACATATGACATCTAAAGTATGGGTAACTCATGACGTCATATATTTAAATTGCGTTTGTGGCTTCTATTGCCCAGATACAGGCAAGTAAATGCCAGCACTGTATTCCTGAGTGAAAACTGGTCGATAAACATGCCTTCTTTGTTCATATTTATCAATTTCAAATTTGGACCTTCAGTAACCAGAACTTGACCTGAACTTGACAATAACTTCACGTAAATAAATTCAGTTGGTAAAATGACTATCACTATCGACTTATACGTGGCAAATAACCCATAAAACATGTGTTGCATGACTTTCGTAGATATTTTGTGCCTAGTGATTTGTTGTGACCTGACCTTGACCTTGACCTTTGCCAACAATCTCACTTTAGCCCATGTGGGGTGTGTATAATACCTTTGGCAGCACTTTGGGTGATCATGGTCGTAATCGATGGCCTTTTCCGGAAAGTATGGCCCATAAACTAAAATACGTCGATTTTGACCCTTGACCTGACCCTGACCTGACATTTGACCTCACTTTGTTTTTTTTAGCATGATTTAGATTCTCATTGAGAGCTTTCGAATGCCGCCTTGGGCGTCTCTCTGCGATCATTGGTTCCGAAGATAACCAGGGGAGGGGGCGTTTAACCCGCGAGTTACTGGGGGGGGGCTATTTTTTGCCCCCCCTCCCGTTATTTTGCAATAAATAGTAAACGAACACCGGTATCGTCATGAAACTTGCAGTACCTTCTCTCACATCAATTCTACACATGTTGGAAAAAGGAAAAATATGAGGTTATGATAGGTCAACCGGGAATGACGTCAGAGTGACGTCATGTTCTTCGGTTTTGGTTGCAAAATAATGGTTTTCGGAAAACGCTGTCAAAGGTACAATGTTTGAGATAAACTCAATTGTCTTAAATCAAATTACTGCCAATAGACCGGGCTATCAAACTGCTATCTCAGATTTTTGAGTTTTTTTTTTAATTCAAAGTTTTGAGAAATCCTTCTTTTTTTTAAACAAAATTTTCAAGACAAAATCAGAATTATCCAAAAACCGGAATATATATGATCTAGACGTGTGCGGTGAATATGTGTACCAAATTTGAAGTCGATATCTTCAAAAATGACTGAGTCATGACCTTTAAATGACAAAAAATCGACCACCTCTCACAGCATTACTATGTATAAAAAAAGCATTTCTATTTTTGCTTTTTAATTCTATTTATATGGAACAAACAATGTTCTAAGGTCATTTTACGCGTTCTAGACGATAAACAAACCCATACACATGTGTTACAACGCCTAATGACCGTAATCTGCAGTTTGACCACGTGACCTCGGATGACCTTGACCTGACCCAAGGTCATAAACAGCTTAGAAGGGTACTTAGAAGTGTCAGACATACAAATCATAGAGATTTATCGACAGCTTATACGTTTAATATCGCAATTTTGCGCGACAATTCCATCCATCGAGACCTTTTGACACGGTCAAACATTTTGTACTTGACCTGACCTGTGACGTCATCGGTGACCCTGAGGTCAACAATATTTGGTTTCCCTCGATAAATTTCCCAGGGCTATCGAATGCCGTTTGAATTTTTACATTCGGTCCAGTAGTTCCGGAGATCCGAGGGGGGGGGGGGGCTAAAAATAGCCCCCCCAGTAAGTCGCGTTATGAAATATACCCCAGTAACTCGCGGGTTAACGCCCCCCCCCCTTCCCAGTCAATGGCGTTCGGCTGAGACCCCAGTCAATTCCGGGTTAATTTCTTTGCTATTTTGCTATTTGTATCACTTACCCCGCTCAACAACACCTTTTGATGACTGCACTGGCGGATCCAGGGGGGAGGGGGGGGGGGGGGGTATCATGGGCAAATACTCCTCCTCACAGGAATCTTGGTGGGGGGAAATTCAATACAAGTATGCGGTCCCTGCACTGAACGTGAAAATAATGATCTTAGGAGAAAACTTTATGAAAACGGAAGTTTTTTCTCTCGAGTGATTGAATGCAATGCAAGCAGCCCCGGCGACACTTAACCCGCACCCCGCTGGAGAGGGGGGGGGGGGGGGGTAGAATCTGCCCCACCTCCCGCATTTTCTTAATAACTTGAACACAATGACCCCAAAAAACTCAAAAAACGTTTTTTTGGGAACATTATATGAACGTGAAACTTTCAGTACCTTATGCTGCATCAATTCGACGTCTTACCAAATTTAAATGACATTTATACCGTGTTTTGGGAGATAATGACGTTTTAATGACGTCATGTCATGCCATTTTTGGTGGAAAAACGATAAATGTTTGACAAATCGTAGAAAATAGAGTTTTAAAGAAAATTGCAAATAAAACACGTCAAAAGACAGGAAATTAAATTTTCTTTCAAATGGCTCTCAGTTTTTCAACAACAAAAACCTACCCCCTCAAAAGAAAAAGAAACTTTTTTTTCGGAAACATTCAACAAAATAATTTGTAAGTAAAATGTTTGTTTGTAAGACGCCCTCACGCACCGAAGACGCCATCATGCACAATGTTCAATGCAAAATTTGCAAGAAAAGTGAATATCTTAAGTTCGAATATCAAACTATGGTGTCCGGCCCAAATCTGCGGACAAACAAAATGAGGGTACTTTTTGCTACAGAAAAGAGGCGCCCCTTGAGGGTTTGTGGGGGTTTGGCGCCCTCTTGAGGGTCCCCCCCCCTCCTGGAAGGATTTTTAAGTACGCCCCTGTTTGAGAGAAAACCTAAGTAACTTGAACGGCTTATTTCATTATTGTTTCAGAATCATAGGAAGGTCATGAAAAGTGTGAGGGTGAAACTTCGATCTCGTCTTGAGTGAACCCTAACCCCCTATGCAATTTATTTGCATAGGTATTTGAGCTCCTGTCGTCTTGGTCTACCTTTTACTGACCCACATTTTCCTTATTCGACAAAAATAAAGTTTTATCAGTAATTCTGATCAAATAGTGGGGCATGGCCCCTGCGCCCGTTCCTACGCCTGTGATTTGTTTTAAGTTTGTTAACTAAACTCGTAAGTCGCAGCTGCTCCTCCGTTGCAACTTCTGGACTTGGGGCTCAGGTACTTTGAGGACCACGAGCCGCCACTGATTTTTAGTGATACAAATTGCACCTGCCTTGAAACGCAAAGACTCTTAGTGGGAAAGTAGATAGGATAATGGGCATACGCAACATTGATTTCTGAGAAATCTCTGTGAACATTATTTAAATATCTCTCCGCTTCCAACCATGTGGGCGTCGCCACTCGAGGGGCCAGGGAGCCGCCCCCCCCCCCAAGATCGCTCCAGACCCCAAGATTAGCAGGATTTTAATATTAGCCCTATGGGAGTGTGGAGGCGGGGGAACCACCTGGCTGCCCCCCCCCCCCCTCCCCACTCCAATTTTTGTGTCGACGTTCCTTGTCCAGCAACCCCCGATCTCCCCTACTCTGCCGTCAATGAGCAATTGTTCAAAGGATATTTACATTCATGATATTTCGGAAATAATTTAAAGATACTTATTTTGGCTGGGAAATACTAAAACTTAGGAATATCATGGAATTTATCATTGTATTTTATACATTTATCACCAGGTAAATATATTTGATTTTAATTGAATACCTATCAAACGAAAAATGACACGGGATTACTGAAATCAGGGTGGGCAAAATGTATTGACTGGGGGGGGGGGGGGGGGGACGGTTCACTGGAGGGGCATCCCCCAGTTAACATGTTGAAATAGGCCCTGCCAACAACTCTACCAAATGCCTCAATATTTGGCCTTGTGAATTTTTGCATTCTTACGATGCGTCTGACGAGAAACTAACTTGAGGTGTACATATAGCCTGACCGTGTAAAATAGTACGTTTGTATGCCTGGGTCCTGGGACCACATGTAAACTCTTAAAATAGGTTTCATGTTCCACTTTGATTTTATTCATCTTTGATTTTAAGACTGGCATGCGGATATCAAGCTATATCTATTACGCAGTTGGCGCAACGGAGGATGGCCGCCACATTGCCGTTTTTATCGCGTATTTCGGTTTCCCGCATTCTAATTTCTAATTGCATCGACTAGCGTAAAAGGAGACATGAGTCAATCAAAAATATAGATATTGCTTTGAACTTCGGTTTGGGCATCGTCCATGCTTGGTTCTCCAATATATCTTCCGGTTTTTGAATATATTTGAAAATTTGTTTTTGTGATTTTGTATTATTTTATTTCACCAAAATCAAAATTTTCAAACATTCAAAAACCGGAAGATATATTGGAGAACCAAGTATGGACGATTCCCAAACCGAATTTCAAAGCAATATCTATATTTTTGATTGACTCATGTCTCCTTTTACACTAGCCGATGGCAATTATAATGCGTGAAACCGAACTACGCGTTTTGATCGCCTCAGACGGTGGCCGCCATCTTGCAGATGAAGAAGCGCTCCTTGTCGCAGTGCTCGTCGTCCCACTCTGCGGCGTTGGGGTTGTCCGGGTGCGGGACGCGCACGCAGTTCTCGCTGAACTGGTTGTCGGGCTGATGACGCGCCCAGTTTGCGAAGTCCACCTCCGAGCCGTCCGACCACTTGAACTGGCCCTCGCTGTCCAGGTCGTTGAAGCCGATCCAAGAGTCTCCGTAGTTGTAGGTCTGCATGATGAAGGCGTTCTCCAGCAGGGAGTGGATGGAGGCGAGCTGGGCGCCGGCGCCCACCGTGGAGCACGCGTTGACGGCCTGCTGCCACGAGGTGGCGTAGGTGGAGCGCCAGTAGCAGAAGCCGCT
>JAXIVJ010013795.1:0-2500 GCA_036785665.1 Chirona hameri
CTTATAATCGGGTCAGGTAGAGTAGCCTGTGGTGCGTGTTTCATCCGAAAACTGCAGTATGTTATGGCATTGTACGCCCATGCCTCTTAGTTTCCTTGCAATAATATGACCCCCTTTCTTCCATTCCTGAGCGCGCCTCTGCAAAAAAAAAATGACTTTATTCTCTTTTCTGGCCTCATATGTGCATATATCATTATAAGATAACCGTCTGTTGCGCCGTTATCGCTGGCATATCGTCATCACCAAGCCAGTCACCCCCCTTTTCATGTACCTGAACACGCCCCTGAAACTCTATATGCAATAAATTATGCAAATAATGGAAGCAGAAGCTATCTTTTACATCTTGATAACTATAAATGCACCTTACATTGCTCTATTTGCTTCCCGCCAAGCATTGAATACTTCCTGGAACCCCCCCCCCCCCCCCCCCCTTTTTCAAGCCCCTGAAACCGCTTCTGCCATGGAATTTTTATGATATTTCATTAACATCAACTAATTTTCACTTGTTGAAATCACCGTGAACCGATGTAACTCCTTCATACTTGAGGCAGTTAGGAAGAAACCGTGAAGATCGCATTTCCGTATTATCGCCAAATATCGCCTCCGAACCCACCCAAAACTGTACCCTGGAACCGCCTCTGTTCAGGTTAAGAACTCAAAATTTTGACTCCAAATGCGGTATTCAATTATATGAAAAGTCCCACAATTTAATGGGCCTGCTCCCAGCCGTTCTGGAGATATCTGCGAAAAACATGAGGTGGGGGGCGGAATCCGCCGCCCCCCCCCCCCCCCCCCCCCTGTTACAAATAGGGTTAAATGGAAATTATGACCCATTGACCCATCAACTCAAATAACTCCATTTTGAACTTTGCCCTTACCGTGACCTGACGACATGTGACCTTGTTTTATGAATTTAGGGTATGCGTTAGATTCGTCTCATTGAGAGCTTTCAATCGACGCATTACGCGTCTCGCTGCAGTCATTGGTTCGGAAGATACGAGGGGGTAAAATTACCCCCCCCCCCCCCAGCGGGCGCGTTCGGCTGGAGACCCCAGCGGGGCGCCGGTAAACATGAGTAAAAGTGTGATGTTTGCAGAATTTTGCCAAACAAACTCACACTTTCGATGTCTTATATGAAAAATAAGTTTTTTTTACGGAACCTTAAGATCAGCCACGCCAAAGTTGGGGCCCCCCGGTCCCGAAGTTGGGGGGAAGCAAGTGTCCCCTCTGCCCCCCCCCCTATTGTTCCTGGGCCCCTGCAGTTGAGCTTGCGGGCATTATTTCAACGAAAACGTCAGTCACACAGTGCGCTTGCTATGTTCGATTGGGGGCTTTCAAGCCGTGAGATGCTGTTCGTCCAGCTATTATTCAGGAACCGAACACTGGATGCCCAGCCGTCCTCGCCACCGTCTAACAGCTGAACGCGATGTACTTGGCAGCATTACAGCAGTCCCTGCTACAAAGTTCTGCTAATGCACACAGAACCGCAGTGGTCGCCTTACATTTATAGACATGCGCGAGAACAAAGCACAAAATCGCCATGGCGCATATTCAAACTAGGAGAATGTAATATCGGATTGATTGTGTCTTGTGTCAAACATCTATTATCAACTCAGCATGATATCCGATAAAGCCTTGATAGTTTGACAACTTTAAAATAAACTGGCCATTTAGAGCGATTTGAGGCTGACACAATGGTCTAAATCGCTTCGCCCAAGGGCATTAACAAAGCACGCAATGATGAATGGCTTATCGTTTGTCATAACCATAAATCTGCATATGGCTGGAAAACTTATCAGGTAATGTTATGTAGTCACAATCAGAGTTCGCCATGGGCTGGGCTGGCCCTATGGGCCATGGGCTGGGCCTGGGCCAGGCCTCAACTTTAAGGAAACTGGGCTCTGAATGGGCCTGGGCCTGACAATTTTGAAGTAATGCGCGCGTCGCACAAGCTCAGGTCAGAGCTTAAAAATATTGTAACAAGCAGTTCACTTACACAGCAACACAACACAAGTGGCTGTGGCTTTTTGTGTTTTTGGTTAGCATAGTTAGTTCATTGTTTCACATTTATAGTATACAAGTAAATATGCTAGGATAATTATTTCAATTTTGTTGTTGTAAATAATGATATGCTTAATCTGAACGGCCCGGACCGGGCCTGGGCCTCAATATTATGAATTTGGCCGGGCCTGGTCAGGGCCTGGGCTTGGTGTTAATGGGCCTGGGCCTGGGCCGGGCCGGGCTGGGGATTGGTGGGCCCGTGACGAACACTGGGCACAATGTCCATGATTCATTCAGCATAAATCTGATAAAGTTGTGATTACGTATGGATTAAAGTATGCCTGGTCATATATCGTCAATGGCTGAATAAGGATGGGTCGGATTGCAACGTATTTTGCACTCTATTTCATTTACGTCAGTCAAGTACGGGTATACATATTTGTTCAAATAAATTAGCTAACAGTATATAACCGTTTGTATTGATTTATTTGCTACATTA
>JAXIVJ010013795.1:7500-36184 GCA_036785665.1 Chirona hameri
GAAGGCATATCCGTGCCCCCACTCACCCCTGCTCTCCCGGACGGCGAATTACCCCAATCACGTGTCTAGCTGCGTCCACTGGTCACTGTCTTCCTGATAGCTAAGTAGTTCCAGTTGGGTCGGCATCTGACCAAGCCCCTCCATGTGCCGCAGGTGAACCTGAGGGGGGCAGAGGTCACGCCGGACGTGAACCTGGCGGCGGAGAAGTACGGCATCAAGCTGGAGGTGCCGGCCGCGGACGGCATGTCCGACATCATGCTGCGCTGTGAGACGGTACGCCACGTCCTGACTCCGGCGTGGCAGACGTCAAGGGTTGGGTTCAGGCTAGTGCTTACGTCTGTTCTTCACAGCGCGATGGGATTCTCTGACTTTAGCTTTGTGATGAGCGGTGCTTAGTTGATAGAGTATGTGCCAGTCGCGGTTGTATTTATTCGCGTTGCTTGTCGGTTTCTTACTTGAAGTTTAGGTGACTTCAAAGTTCAATCTCGTGCTGTCTACCAGTATCAGAGGACAACAAATAGCATTGGTTAACATCGGTTACCGCGCCATATAGCCTAGTAGCTGCGGTGCCCTTAAACCCAAATGATCATCAACATCGGTCACCAAACTATTGCGTGAAATGTTAGATGTTCTGCCTGATAAGGACCAGCCGTATCAGTACGCCTGCTGGGTGTATATGTCGGCTTACCACCTCCCCTGACCATCTGGCCCGGTCATGTGACTCCAGGAGGACCAGACGCCCGCTGGGTCGGCTTATCACCTCCCCTGACCACCTGACCTCTGACCTGTGACTCCTGGAGGACCAGTACGCCCGCTGGGTTGGCTTATCACCTCCCCTGACAACCTGACCTCTGAGCTGTGACTCCAGTAGGCCCAGTACGCCCGCTGGGTCGGCTTACCACCTCCCCTGACCACCTGACCTCTGACCTGTGACTCCAGTAGGCCCAGTACGCCCGCTGGGTCGGCTTATCACCTCCCCTGACCATCTGGCCCGGTCATGTGACTCCAGGAGGACCAGTACGCCCGCTGGGTCGGCTTATCACCTCCCCTGACCACCTGACCTCTAACCTGTGACTCCAGGAGGACCAGACGCCCACTGGGTCCGCTTACCACCTCCCCTGACCATCTGGCCCGGTTATGTGACTCCAGGAGGACCAGTACGCCCGCTGGGTCGGCTTATCACCTCCCCTGACCACCTGACCTCTAACCTGTGACTCCAGGAGGACCAGACGCCAACTGGGTCGGCTTACCACCTCCCCTGACCATCTGGCCCGGTTATGTGACTCCAGGAGGACCAGTACGCCCGCTGGGTCGGCTTACCACCTCCCCTGACAATCTGGCCCGGTTATGTGACTCCAGGAGGACCAGTACGCCCGCTGGGTCGGCTTACCACCTCCCCTGCCCATCTGGCCCGGTTATGTGACTCCAGGAGGACCAGACGCCCACTGGGTCCGCTTACCACCTCCCCTGACCATCTGGCCCGGTTATGCGACTCCAGGAGGACCAGACGCCCACTGGGTCCGCTTACCACCTCCCCTGACCATCTGGCCCGGTTATGTGACTCCAGGAGGACCAGACGCCCGCTGGGTCGGCTTACCACCTCCCCTGACCATCTGGCCCGGTTATGTGACTCCAGGAGGACCAGACGCCCACTGGGTCGGCTTACCACCTCCCCTGACAACCTGGCCCGGTTATGTGACCCCAGGAGGACCAGTACGCCCGCTGGGTCTCAGCCTGTCGGCTGGCGGCGCACGGCCGCTCCATGGCCGACGCGTCGTTCGAGTCGGAGGTGCGTTCCGCCCGCAAGCTGCTGCAGCTGCAGCGGCCGGCGGCTGAGCCAGCCATCAGCCCTGCCAGCCTCGAGATCGACCCGGACGACTACGTGCCGCCGCGATTCGCCAAGAAACAGCGCTCAAAGGTGTGAGGCTGCATTGTAGTCTGGCGTTGATGTGGAGTGTACTATGTTGCTGAATAATGGTAAAACTGCACTCGTCTTAGCATGAAGTTTTAAGGGTGCTTGATTTGCATGTTCCTTGCGTTAGTGCCTAGTGGTCTATGGGTCCGGTGTAGATCAATCAGAACATGTGACTGGAAATTTGCAACTTTAGGCCTCTCCATTGCGTCACGGAAAATATCCAGCCGAATGATGCATACCTGGGAAGACTGGCTCTCACTGCCCCCAGTTGCCAAGCTCGCTATCTACCTAGCGCCACTGGTCTCACCTGGTTCTCACCTGGCCTGGTTACTGGTCACTAGCGCCACTGGTCTCACCAGTGGCCTGGTTCACGTCAGATACGGATAGAATTAATCTTCAAGTTTATTGCAGCGAACTGACATAGCGCTTCGTATGATCCATTGCAGCTGACGCATCGCATTCTGGAGGCGCACGCCAACGTGGCCAACTACGACCTGATAGAGGCCAAACTCAACTACATCCGCTCCTGGAAGGCGCAGAAGGGCTTCGGCCTCACCTACTTCGTGGTGCGCTTCACCAAGTCCAAGAAGGAGGAGCTGCTGGCCGTGGCCTCCAATCAGATGACGCGGATGGACCTGAACGGAAAGCCGCTGAAGACCTGGCGATACGCGACGATGAAAGTCAGTACCGAGCCATCTACCGGCTCCGTTTGGTAAATTAAGTCATGAGCAGAGCGAGGTTATATGCACTGCTGGCGACTGGTGTTTTGGGAGGCATATTTTAATTCGTACTTCCTGTCGCCTCGTTTATTTGTGTTCATTAGTAGCTAAATAGTTGAATGACTGCGGCAAAAGTAAATATTTGTTTTTCACCGACGATGTGATTTTGGCTTTGGGGACAATTGCTATCCACGATGTTCACGTCAAAATCAATTTAACAATATGTACTTTTGCAATGGTATCTTAGCATAATAGCATTCGCCTTCCATATCAAGTGCCACAACACAGCATGTGTCACGATACCTAGGCATGGCACAGCATTGCACTAATTCGTCTTAATTCGTGATGGGTACCTAATCATGCCAGGAGCGTAGGGAGGATTTCGCCCAGGGAGGGGGGGCCGGCAAATGGGACCAAATGGGGACCCCTCGTAGCCAAGGGGGCCCACATAATTTAAACAGTACAGAATGTTGTATGTTGTAAAACAACGACAAATAAGTTTTCGACATCGAAAAAAAAATCATTTGTTTTTATTTGGGAGTCAAAAACTCAAAATTTCGAATAATCCGAGATAGCCATTTTCAACATAATATAATTTACTTTCTTTTGGCATTTTATATTTTCAATTTGCTTCAAAACTAGAATTTCTACGATTTTCCAAACATTTATTTTTCCACCAAAAATGACATGAGATGACGTGATTAAAACGTTATTATCTCCCAAAGTACTCCACCATTTTCATTGACAGGTTTTGATAAGACGTCGAATTGATGCAGCATAATGTACTGAAAGATTGACGTCGATATCTATCATTGTTTTCAAGTTATTCAGAAAATCCGGGAGGGGGAGATTCTGCCACCTCCAGCGGGGCGCGGGTTAATGCAAATGTTATCCTGAATCTTCTTCAATTCGAATTCAGGAAACAACAAAGTGTTGTGCTGATTGTGCCGATTGTGCACATGTACGATGAAGTTACAAAATCTCTACAAAATAACGAAATAACATGCTCATTATACCTTGATTTGCAGAAGGATTTGGATACAGTTTGCTTATCAATTCTTTTGAGAGAAAAAATACACCGCATTGTGATACGAAGGGTTTCTACAACACGATAGAGTCATATGTTAATAAGAGGCATACAATGACAATAATAGATGAGGTTGCATCTAAGAAACAAATGATTAAAATTGGCGCCCCACAGAGTTAAAGTTTAGGTCCTCTTTTATGTATTCACAATCAGCAATACAACATACATAGACATATTAATATAACAGACATATTAATGACATCAGCAATACAACAGACATATGTACCTTTTACTTATTTGCTGATGATATACGGCAATTTGTATTCAAGCTAGAAATGTTGAAGAGCTCCAAATAAAGATTAATGAATTAATTTTAAAAAATAACGAGTTGTTCCATGTAAATATATTATCACTAAATGCATCAAAGACAAATTACCAAATCTATTCAAATCAGTGACGTGATAAGATCTTGACATAGTATTATTTGATACACCAATCACGAGAAAAAAAATGCATTAAATACTTATGAGTTCTTGTAGATGAAAATCTTAAATGGAATAGTCATATATATAGTGTAATATGTGTGATAAGCCGTAATATAGGAGTTATCGGAATATCCAAGCTTTATTTATCCTCACAGGAACTTCTATTGCAGTACAATGCATTAATTCCGCCCAATCTAAATTATTGTGCAGTGATCTGGATTCTGGGGTAAGCTATTGATAGTGCAGAAACGAACGATTTGTTCGCCCCTGTAGCTCAGTGGGAGAGCGCTGGGCTTCTGACCTTTCCTGATAGTGGCAGCCCGAGTTCGAGTCAAAGCCAAAGCCTACATTGGCAAAGCCTTGCACTCCTCCAAGACGTTACTAGCATACAGTGACGTCGCCGAGCATTTTTGAGTGGGGGGTCGGCTGAAATGACGAAAAAAATGTACCCCCATTTTTTTGCGTGTATTTAAGCCTTTACAGATTGTTTTATGTGGATTTTCATGTTATAGTAGGTACTTGTTATTTAGCGCCGTCAAGGGGCGCATTTTTCCACGGTTTTCGTAATAAAACCCAGAAATATAGGCGGTGGGCCATTTAGAGGATAAGAAGCTTAAAATGCTATAAATTCAATTCAGCGTTACAATGAACCGAATACGATGACGATGGCTTCGTTATGACGATGGCCACCGATGTGATGCCGCGAAGCGGTGTGAAAATTGTAATTTTAGGTCGTGGAAAACGAAATTTTAATATTGAACCAGACCGTGAGTGGAGCCAAGCCTCAGGTAACCCCTTTTCCTGGTTACACATCTCGGTATGATTTAAAATATTGAAATGGAGGTAGTTTTCCATATACATTAGCCTCGGATAGTAAATCACGATGGCCGGTGGCAGTCAGCGCCAAATAGTACATATGATAATAATAACTGTGTACATATGAACCAAACTGTAACTAACAACTAGTAACAGTGCAAATGGTTTGAAAGCAGCAAGGGGCAGAACGACTTTTCCGCGCATAAATGGTCCCTGTGGACCTGGAGGAGCCTGGAGGGAGATGGCTTGGGGAGATGGTCCTGGCCTGGTTCCCACTATTAGCTCTTCGGTCCAGAAATCTGGGCACCGTTGGAGCAGCTTCCGGGTGCCGATGTCCGCGTCTTTGCGTTCGCGTCGCCTTTTTTGGAACTCGGCAGACTAGCTAAACATGTAGCCCGCTTGCAAATTAATATTTTATGAAGGGAGTGGGCCCTGGTGGAATTCAGTTTCCCATTTTACAAATTTGTATAAGCAATTGCGAAACCTGTGTCATGCCCCGCGAAGCGGCGCTAAATTGCCACTTTTTGACTGTGGATAGCTAAACTTTGACTGCTGCAAAGGCAGTTTTTACGATAAATTGTTAACTTCCCCCGCAAAAAGTGGTGTGTTTGTGTGTGTGTGTTGCGGGGGGATGTCAACCACCCCTCCTGAGAGTGGGGGGTAGGGGGACCGTCCCCCCCCCACCCTCCCGTCGGCGACGCCCCTGCATGTTACGGATGAAATTTCCTTCGTTTTCCTTTCGGAGCAGCGGTGTGTCGTAGGGAAAACGAAGGAAATTTCATCCGTAACTGACTGAGCCCATGTCCACGTCGCAGGGGTGTAGGATCCTATTCAGTTGAGGCATAGGCATACTGAAGGGGTGGGGGGAGGGGGGCAAACGGCAATCGCCCCCTCCTGAAGGTCTGTACGTGCCCTCTTGACCGTATGTGCCCTTTAGAATAGGGCCTGAAGGGGCCTATTTAAAAAAAATCCCTCATTTTTTAACACGCGCAGTGGAGGGGAGGGGGGCACTTTTGTGCCCCCACACTTGTTTTTCGTAAAAAGCTCGCAAACGAATCGGCGCAGGGCGGTGCTTTCTACGCGACATTTACGCCAACTCAATAGCAGATCGTTTGACATAACAAAAATCAAAATAGGTCGATACATTTTTGAGTTATATGGATTTTCATTCCAAGATGGCGGCCAGAATCGAGGTCGGAAAAGCGATATCTTCGGAACCAACAGTCGGATCGAGATGCTTAAAACGCCATTCGGTAGATAATGTAAATCTTCATACCCTGAAACAATTTTGGACACATTGTTGGTGATCTATGACATCACAAACGTCAAATTCTCAAAATTGTGAAATTTGGTCAGATTTGACCTTCGTGACCTAGTTTGACCTGGAAGATATTGACTGAAGGTCACTATTTTTTTGAAAATGTATACCATCGTAGGACCTACCTACCCTGTAAGTTTGATCGTTCTAGCTCTCATACTTTCGGTGATCTTAGGGGGGGCACTGAAGAGGGGGGGGGGGGTCCTTTACAAGGCCCCCCCCCCCCCCCGCTGCTATTCACCGTTTTCGCGAACGATTTAAGCCTCCACACTCCCGACGCATGTATCGTACAATATGCTGATGATACGCAGGTGCTGGTCAGCGGCCGAAAGTCAGCTCTGGACTCAACAGTTGCTCGACTTGAGGTCACTCTAGATGCTCTGAGTGACTGGTTTGCAGCCAATGGTCTGAAGGTCAATGCCGGAAAGACGCAGCTTATGGCATTTGGTAGTCGCCAGAATCTGCGTGACCTGCCCGACATCAGCGTTAAATTCAGAGATGCAGTTTTGAAACCATGCCAAAAGGTGAAGAACCTAAGCGTGATCTTTGATCCATGCCTCATTTGGGACGACCATGTGACGGCCCTCACCAGAAAGTGTTTTGGTACGCTAATCGGACTGAGCCATGCGCGTCATCAACTACCAGCCGACACCATCGTGACAATTGTGAACGCCCTGGTGCTCTCGCACATCCGCTACTGTTTGCCAGTTTACGGAAACTGCACAAAGAAGAATCTTGGCTGCATTCAAAAGGTCATTAACTTTGCTGCTCGAGTAATTTCTGGCCGTCGCAAATATGACCAAGTGGCGGATGTGCGAGATGCGCTGGGATGGCTGTCGGCCACTGATCTGTCATCCCATGATACGCTGGTGCTTCTGCACAATGTAGTTTGTACGGAGGAGCCTACCGCCATTGCCAGGATGTTTCATCGCAACGAGGAAATGCGAGAGCGCACAACTAGGCAAAACAGCAACCTAAGCTTACCCAGCATTCGCACAGAAGCAGGGAAGCGAAGGTTTTGCTATCGTGCAGCCATGCAGTACAACAGACTGCCCATCGAACTCCAAAGCATGACGACCAGCCATTTCAAATCGTCGCTAAAACGCCACCTCATGCAGCGATGAAGTGCACCTGCATTGCACCGGACGGTGACTTGTGTATTGTATGTGATTTGTGTGTGTGTGTGTGTGTGTGTGTGTGTGTGTGTGTGTGTGTGTGTGTTTATGTACGTCCGTGTTTTCTACTATTTGTCCCATACACTGACGCGGGAGCTTAATAGCCACAGTCGCCTGTGGATGCTCCCAAGATGTACAATAAATAAATAAATAAATAAATAAGGGGAGAGGCCCCCTTTACAGCGTGTTAGTGGCATACCCCTCTCCACTGCGCGTGTTAAAGAAAAAATGTTGAAAATATGCCCCTCTAAAAAAGATAGTGGGCCAAATCCGATTAGTTTTGTTTTTGGGTGGTGGTACCTTATGCCCCCTGATCAAAAATCCCCCCCCCCCTGGAGTGAATCCTGGGTACGCCACTGAGTTGACGGGGCTGCAGCCCCCCCCCCCCCCCCCCTAAATGCTGTCCCGCACTACAGTTTGCCTTATACGTATGCTGTCCCGCACTACATTTTGCCTAAGACGTATGCTGTCCCGCACTACAGTTTGTATGAGACGTATGCTGTCCCGCACTACAGTTTGCCTAAGACGTATGCTGTCCCACACTACAGCTTGCCTGATACGTATGCTGTCCCGCACTACAGTTTTCCTGAGACGTATGCTGTCCCGCACTACAGTTTGCCTGAGACGCATGCTGTCCCGTACTACAGTTTGTCTGAGACGTATGCTGTCCCGCACTACAGTTTGCCTAAGACGTATGCTGTCCCGCACTACAGTTTGTCTGAGACGTATGCTACCCACTTTTGCCTGATACGCATGCTGTCCCGTACTACAGTTTGCCTAAGACGTATGTTGTCCCGCACTACAGTTGCCTTATACGTATGCTGTCCCGCACTACAGTTTGTCTGAGACGTATGCTGTCCCGCACTACAGTTTGCCTGATACGTATGCTGTCCCGCACTACAGTTTGCCTTAGACGTATGCTGTCCCGCACTACAGTTTGCCTGAGACGTATTCTGTCCCGCACTACAGTTTGCCTAAGACGTATGCTATCCCGCACTACAGTTTGCCTGAGACGTATGCTGTCCCGCACTACAGTTTGCCTGAGACGTACGCTGTCCCGCACTACATTTTGCCTAAGACGTATGCTGTCCCGCACTACAGTTTACCTGAGACGTATGCTGTCCCGCACTTCAGTTTGCCTAAGACGTATTCTGTCCCGCACTACAGTTTGCCTGAGACGTATGCTGTCCCGCACTACAGTTTGCCTGAGACGTACGCTGTCCCGCACTACAGTTTGCCTGATACGTATGCTGTCCCGCACTACAGTTTGCCTGAGACGTATGCTGTCCCGCAGTACAGTTTGCCTGAGACGTATGCTGTCCCGCACTACAGTTTGCATGAGACGTATATGCTGTCCCGCACTACAGTTTGCCTGAGACGCATGCTGTCCCGCACTACAGTTTGCCTGAGACGTCTGCTGTCCCTCACTACAGTTCGCCTGAGACGTATGCTGTCCCGCACTACAGTTTGCCTGATACGTGTTCTGTCCCGCACTACAGTTTGCCTGTGAGACGTATGCTGTCCCGCACTACAGTTTGCCTGAGACGTATGCTGTCCCGCACTACAGTTTGTCTGAGACGTATGCTACCCACTTTTGCCTGATACGTATGCTGTCCCGCATTACAGTTTGCCTGAGACGTATGCTGTCCCGCACTACAGTTTGCCTGAGACGTATGCTGTCCCGCACTACAGTTTGCCTGAGACGTATGCTACCCACTTTTGCCTGATACGTATGTTGTCCCGCACTACAGTTTGCCTGAGACGTATGCTACCCACTTTTACCTGATACGTATGCTGTCCCGCACTTCAGTTTGCCTAAGATGTATGCTGTCCCGCACTACAGTTTGCCTGAGACGTATGCTGTCCCGCACTACAGTTTGCCTGAAACGTATGCTGTCCCGCACTACAGTTTGCCTGATACGTATCCTGTCCCGCACTACAGTTTGCCTGAAACATATGCTGTCCCGCACAACAGTTTGCCTGAGACGTATGCTGTCCCGCACTACAGTTTACCTTAGACAAATGTTGTCCCGACTCCCGCACTACACCTTTCTTGAAAGTTGAAATGCCTGGCAGAGCGCTTGATTTCTTATTTATTGTTTTTCGTTTTGGCAGAATGTTGCAACAGATATCGTCTTCAATTTTGACCTCCAGGCAATGCGATCGAGCAGTGCCGGCTGCTACTTATCATAAACGAACGTATCACATTGCCGTTAAGGTACCATGTAATTGATGGTGTTCGGGTTCAGATGCTCCACGACCTTCCAACAGATTCTTTGGAGGGGGTGGGGGGCGAACTCAGCATTCGAAAGACGATTCATATCATGCAACTCCCATACGTCTAACGTGAAAATTAAAAAGGTTGGGGTCTAAAGTATATACTTCTTCGTCAGAATGCATTTCTGGACAGTTTTCAACTCGCCTGGATTACGTTTATTCGCGAGACACTTCAAAACTAAAATCGGTCAAAAAGCGGAAGAGAAAGTCATGGAAAAATAAGGGAGTGGGCCTATTCGGCTCCAGCTAATGCGCGCGTTAATGGACTTGTATTGTACTTCCTGGAAGCGACGGGCTCAGCCACCTAACATGTGCCTTCAAACTACAGCCTATCTCTCTGTCCGCTCTCCGGTCCTTCCTCAACTCAATGAAAAATTCAGGGGCCTGTGGTGCTGACGGCATCTCTATTCAGGTAATAAAGCTTTGCTTTGCTGCTATCGGCTCCGTTTTACTCCATATCATCAATACTAGCCTATCTTCCGGCGAATACCCAGCGCCCTGGAAACATTCCATTATTCATCCAATACACAAAGCCGGCAGCCAGTCCGAAGCTTCCAATTTTCGCCCTATCTCCATTGTATCTGCCTTCCCAAAGCTCATTGAGCGTATTGTGCAACGTCAGCTTTACTCATACATGTCGGATAACCACCTGTTCTCCTCATCCCAGCACGGGTTCCGCTCCCTGCTCTCTACTGAGACCGCCCTTCTGACTGTTTCTGATCACATCCTCTCGGCTATTGACCACCAGGAACTCACCCTTCTCTGTCTCCTCGATTTATCCAAGTGCTTCGATGTCATCGACCATTCTATGCTCCTCTCTAAACTACGTACATATAACATCGATCCCACCTGGTTTACATCATACCTCTGCGGTCACACTCAGTCTGTCTGTACGGCTGACGGGAGTGGGAACCTTCATTTCTCCAGGCCTCTCCCCAACTCTATCGGAGTTTTTCAAGGCTCGTCTCTTGGGCCTTTACTTTTTCAAATATTCGCTAACGATATGTGCCTGTTCGCGGGGGATGTTCATGTGGTCCAGTACGCTGATGACACTCAAATTTTGTTATCCGGCAAAAAACACCAACTCAATGATCTGGTCAGTAAATTGGAGGACACCCTGAGTGCACTTGATACCTGGTTTCACTGTCATGGTCTCAAAGTAAATGCAAGCAAGACCGAATTAATAGCGTTCGGATCCCGCCAAAATTGTCGCGACCTTTACCCTGTTGCTGTTCAGTTCCGCGAAGACATAGTACAAGAGAGCCCATACGTCAAAAATGTAGGTGTTCTGTTTGATAAGCACTTCACATGGGACTCACACGTGTCTTCCCTGGTAAAAAAAATGTAGTGGTATCCTCATTGGGCTATCGCACGTGCGGCACAGCATCCCCCGCGAGCTGTTGCCACTTCTTGTAAATGCCTTGGTCGTTTCACACGTTCGGTACTGTTTAGCAGTATTTGGCAATGGCTCGCAGAGGAACATACAACGCCTTGACAAAATTCTAAATTTTGCCCTTCGTGTCATATCTGGCAAACGTAAATTTGATCACATCTCTGACGTGCGAGCTGAGCTTGGCTGGCCCACTGCCCAGCAGCTATACAGACAGCACTCCCTAAATCTACTACACAAAATTCGAAACACCGGGGAACCACAGGCTCTTGCTTCCCAGCTTCATGTCAATTCTGATCTCCGCTCCTGCTCTACGCGACAGAACTCTGACCTGGCCCTTCCACGCGTGAGGACAGAGGCTGGCAAGCGCCGATTTCTATATCATGTTGTGCAAAATTACAATGAGCTGCCTTTAGCGACACGTCACTCAGCCATGCCCGCATTCAAAAGAGCGATACAGAACATGCCTCAACCAGAGTAGCCTGATGTATATAACGTAATGTGCGTGTGAGAGCATTGCAGTGTATGTGATGTAATGTGTATGTGAGAGTATTGAAGTATGTGCTGTATGGGAGTATGTGCTGTAGTGAAACTGTCTTCATTTTATATTAGGATGAGTGTATCATTCGTGTTGTCCATGCTTGTATGTGGCTCCGGAATAGCCCGCTTCGGCGTGGATGGGGTCCAACGTCAAATACAAATACAAATTGGTGGTGGTAGGGATTTGCGGAACTGGAGAGCCCACTGTCCGCTAGGTGGCTCTGCGCCTGGTCGCCAGGGGGCGCTCAGCGCTAAGTGCGCCGAGCAGTCCCGGTGGACCCTGTGCGCCGCGCTGTCTGTCTCGTGTGGCATCCAGACACGCCCGCGCGGCTATTTTGGCGCCGAGCCTCTCGCGGGCCATTCGAGATGCATGAGGTGAAATGGTTGGTATTCCGGTGGCGGGCCGGCTGATGCGCGCCTCGGCGTGTGCTCTCCGTGCTATTACCGCCGTGCCGAGTACCGCCCAGGGGCCTCTCCTGGTCTGTCAGACCAGGCAGCGCCGTCAGTCACAGAATTAACATCAGCGGAGGCATATCCTATGAGTAGTTTGTTTGAAATGTTACAGCTACGGTGCACCACATTGGTGTGACGACGGATGTTTTCAAATGCAATTTATCCGGTGAGGTAAGCCAGAAACTGTTCTCGCAGTAAACACGTAGCGACACAACAAGCGAACGATAACATGTTGATCCCCTGGCTAATACATATGTCTACGTTTGTGAATGCAGTGATCCGTAGGAGGTGTACCATAAAATCTTCTGGCAGCTCCACAGCCGGAACTTCTCAAAATCATGCACGTCATAACTCATAGTCCTTCCCTGATACAACGTTTACTGCACTGTCAAACAAGACCTATCATTTACTTTGAGTCGTAGCGGTCACTATACTACAGTGTTATCCCCACAAACACGCAAATGTACAAACTATGTTATGACTGTGACAAACACACATTTAAAACGCAATATATGCCACGATACTCCAAAATGCTATCACGCAACCTAACCTGAGGAAGACTTCAAGTTTCTGTTTCGATAATTGCAAGACTTAGTATTTATCTGACAAAAATAGCATATTGTTAAAGCAAATTGATTTCCCAATTGGAACAACACGCACAAAACTGATCAGGAGCACACAATGCGTTTGAAACCAGCTAGAGTCTTACTTAAATATCAAGACTCTGCAAGCCACATACTTTTCAACGGACGGGGAGGGCGATTCCCGCATATCGAGCCGACGGAGCCATCGATGGTGTATGCCACCGGTCTGGAACAGAGCCCGAGAGGAAGACATTTTGTTATTGGATGCAGCCATTTGTCCGCCCCTGTAGCTCAGTTGGGAGAGCGCCGGGCTTCTGATCTCACCCGGTAGTGGCAGCCCGGGTTCGAGAAGCTTCGGCGCTCGCTATTTGCCCCTGGCTGGGATGGCCTGTGGCTGGTGGCAGCGGTCGCACTCAAGGTCAGGTGACGTTAGAGGGCGGGGCGGACCGTGTCCAGGTATGTCGGGCACGTAAAACTTTCGCTTCTAAATTCTGCCGGACGCTAGGAATTGCTTGCTCGGGTGGTGGGGTCAGGCTCTGGGCAACAAGCTATGCATAGCGCGGGGCCTGAGCTCGGAAATCCATCCATTCAAAAACATTCGGACTAAATTTATTTTTTTAAAAGTCAGGCTGAGCAGCTGAGTAATTCACGCTCCTCGCGAATCGAGAATCATTTGTTTTACCTTCAGACGGGTTTACAACAGTGATTCAAAATTACACATTCCTCATCTGCCTTCTATTTCGCACTTGGGCAAGGGTTCACTCTCTTTCACCTCAGTCGTCTGTTCCTTGACTTTTTCATTTAATTCCACTATAATGGACGCTGCAACATTGCCTTTTTCATTGTAACATTGACCGGACAAAACTTGGGTCTTTTATTATATTGCGTTCCTTTTCACTGATGTGAACGCTCTAGCAGACAGCACATCAAATCTCTTGGAAAGACCGTCGTGAAATTATTCGTATTTTGTAGTGCCCCAAGAGTCATGAATGTATTTTAGCAAAAGAAGCACAACGCATATTTGTTTGTCGATTATTTGCAATATTAAAAGCTATGCGAAACATGTGCAGTGTCAATGAGCACGTAGTGTGAACACATGTGTAGTGACAATGAACACGTTATGTGAACACATGTGTAGCGTCAATGAACACGTTGTGTGAACACATGTGTAGTGTCAATGAACACGTAGTGTGAACACATGTGTAGTGACAATGAACACGTAGTGTGAACATAGGTGTAGTATCAATGAACACGTAGTGTGAACACATGTGTAGTGTCAATGAACACGTAATGTGAACATATGTGTAGTGACAATGAACACGTTATGTGAACACATGTGTAGCGTCAATGAACACGTTGTGTGAACACATGTGTAGTGTCAATGAACACGTAGTGTGAACACATGTGTAGTGACAATGAACACGTAGTGTGAACATATGTGTAGTATCAATGAACACGTAGTGTGAACACATGTGTAGTGACAATGAACACGTAGTGTGAACACATGTGTAGTGTCAATGAACACGTAGTGTGGACACATGTGTAGTGTCAATGAACACGTAGTGTGAACACATGCGTAGTGTCAATGAACACGTAGTGTGAATACATGCGAAGTGGCAATGAACACGTAGTGTGAACACATGTGTAGTGTCAATGAACACGTAGTGTGAACACATGTGTAGTGACAATGAACACGTAGTGTGAACACATGTGTAGTGTCAATGAACACGTAGTGTGAACACATGTGTAGTGTCAATGAACACGTAGTGTGAACACATGCGTAGTGTCAATGAACACGTAGTGTGAACATATGTGTAGTATCAATGAACACGTAGTGTGAACACATGTGTAGTGTCAATGAACACGTAGTGTGAACATATGTGTAGTATCAATGAACACGTAGTGTGAACATATGTGTAGTGACAATGAACACGTAGTGTGAACACATGTGTAGTGTCAATGAACACGTAGTGTGAACACATGCGTAGTGTCAATGAACACGTAGTGTGAACACATGCGAAGTGTCAATGAACACGTAGTGTGAACACATGTGTAGTGTCAATGAACACGTAGTGTGAACACATGTGTAGTGGCAATGAACATGTAGTGTGAACACATGTGTAGTGGCAATGAACACGTAGTGTGAACACATGTGTAGTATCAATGAACACGTAGTGTGAACATATGTGTAGTGTCAATGAACACGTAGTGTGAACACATGTGTAGTATCAATGAACACGTAGTGTGAACATATGTGTAGTGTCAATGAACACGTAGTGTGAACACATGCGTAGTGTCAATGAACACGTAGTGTGAACACATGTGTAGTGACAATGAACACGTAGTGTGAATGCAGGAGCGCAGCCATACAATTTGAAGGGGACAGCCAGGTGGGCGCCTTTACCACTTCCATAGAATATTACTTTAAATCCTGCTCTTCTGAGGGGCTGGAGCGATCCTGGAGATGCCCCCCCCCCCCTCTCCCCCCCCCCCCCCCCATCCTCCGATGGCGATGCCCCGGTGTGATCACAAAACATGTTGTCGCCGTATACGTATAATGGTCTCGCTCTCACTTATCGACATGTTTCACCGCTGTGTGTTTTAAGCACTTCACAAGTAAATATGGGTCAATATGTTGCGATCGTACATACTAATCACTAAACAATTATCAATAATTATTTACATGAAACGTATGTTTTTCGATTTTATTTATAATAGGACACCTCACGATATATCAAAGTTATATGTATGGACCACTGTTGTTTAATTAGCATATACGGTCCTTCATTGCATTCATTATTTACATTAGCGAAGCAGCGCGCGTATAACTAAGTAGCTTTGTCGATAATAATTGTAAATAGTAAAATCTGAAATGGTAAAATCGTCTGGAATGAGTGCTCGTTAGTCCGCTAGGCGTGTGAAACGCTCATCTGCTCACCCTGATTTGCATCCAATTTACAAAAGCGTGTCGCCTGGGCGCTGATTCAGACTAACCAGCGCGTTGGTGGTTTCCAGCATGTCTGCAGGATTTGTGACCCAATCGTCTTAGAAAATTAGCGAGAGAAATTATGCACCATGGAATAGGAGGCTCACGTTCTGTCGGTAATATTTTAAACAATAATCTTTGTAGTGCGAATGGAAAAGAAGCTTTGGCAAGTCCAGCTACTGCAGTTATCTTTTTAGTCATTAGTCGCAAATGTCGGGAATGTTTCACCTTTCTGAAAGTTGTCAAATATACGCTGGTTGTAGTCGAAAATATGACGTAAGTGCTGCTGAAAACGATGGTGATATTTTTATCTCTCGAAAAGTCACTTATTTTTGGGGGGCGGGGATGATGACGTCATTATTGAGCTAATGACCGCCGCTGACTGGCTGACGAAGTGGGATTGGCAGACAAAGCGGCTAAGTTTTGGAGGAAATGACCTTAGTATTTTCGACATTTCAATAACGGCCAAAGATAATGGCTATCTCAGTTCAAAACCAATATAAAAGTGAAATATTCCCTTTAATATTTCATGCAATTGCCCCTGTAGGCGAATGGATAGATGTGTTGGGTGAAAAAATGTGTTGGTCTATGTGATGCCCGGCTACCTATGATGCCCGGCTACTACAGTTGTATTTATGGCACCATAAGTCGTGCCAGTGATCGCGCCTTCACCTGCTCGTGACCTCTGGCCGCGTCTGACTGACTGTCTGCTCTCCTCTCCAGGCGTGGAACGTAAACTGGCAGGTACGTCACATGATGGTGCAGTTTGAGGAGGAGACTATCGTGTTCTCCTGCCTCTCCTGTGACTGCAAGGTGGTGCACGAGTTCATCGGAGGCTACACCTTCCTCCAGCTGCGCTCCAAGGATTCCAACCAGAGACTCGACCACGAGCTCTTCCACAAGCTCACCGGCGGCTGGCACTGAAGAGGAGATCAGACGCGCGATGGGGAGAGTGGCAAGAAGAGAGGGGAGAGAAGGAAGAGGGGCGGAGAGGGAGGGCGGGGGTTGGGATAGGGGAAGGACGGGACTGAGCTGGTCCGATCAGCGCAGTGCTGTAACCAGTCGGTCATTCTATTCACCTCTGCGAACCGTCGTCAGGTCACATATCTGTGTGCCAGTAGCCATCCAGAGCGGTGTTAGCGGTGAGCTTGTTCAGCGACCATACACCGATCACCGTAGGGGTTGCGGTCTGTGTCCTAGCTGCTTGGGAGAGTGGGATCTGAGCCGGCCGTTGGTCAGTGTTTGCCGTTTGGACGCGTCGGAGCTGACTGCTTCTGAGTATTGGGTGTTTTGTATCCGTCGGGAGAACTTACTGTTTCCAGCAGAGGGTCCGCTAGGTTCTTAAGCTGCGGCGGAGAACTTGTGGAGGAGTCCGTGTGAAGCGTGTGCGCTGTATCTGTCAGGAGCGTTGCGAGGATCTCTGTCAGTGGGTGATACCCAACGTGACGCAAGCTGAGTAAAGTTTTTGCTATATGCTGTTTACAACACACACACATGCATAGCGCAATGTAAGAAATGTTATTACGAAGGAGATGTGAGATGTCGAGCGTGTTCGCTGTCAACACGAGCTTTATCTGCGGAATGGAAGGTGCTTTTACGGCTGTCGACCAGATGATTCAATTATTGGACTAAGCCGAGTGTTGTTTGCGCTCAGACACTTGTTGATGTGGGCTTTTGCTGAGCCCTGCGCTGTATGGGCCACCCATGTCGTATTATTGTGCGTACAGTTAAACAGTCGTGCCTTGCGCGTGATGCTACAGGCAATATTGTGGTTACCACACCTCCTGGATATGGTTTGTGAACCTTTCGATAAACTTAGTGTTGCCATGGATTGAATGTGTTTGATACGTACTTGAACTTCCTTGAAAAGCATAAAAGAACAGCTAGAGCCGCCAAGGATAGCAGGCGTGATGACCTAAGTCTCGTTGGCATTAATTGTCTGTCATATTGAGTCATGCTTATGCAGCATGACATTTCACTTCCACAATGATGTTTCTCGACTTCAGTCCAGTGTTCGTCACGGGCCCACCAACCCCCAGCCCGGCCCGGCCCAGGCCCATGAACACCAAGCCCAGGCCCGGACCAGGCCCGATCAAATTCATAATATTGAGGCCCAGGCCCAGTCCGGCCCGTTCAGATTAAGCATATCATTATTTTCACAAAATTTGCAATCATTATCCTAGCATATTTACTTGTATACTATAAATGTGAAACAATGAACCAACTATGCTAACCAAAAAAAAAAAAAAAATCCTCAGCCACAACAACAGTGTGTTACTGTGTAAGTGAACTGCTGGTTAAAATATTTTTGACTCTGACCTGAGGTTGTGCGACGCGCGCATTACTTCAAAATTGTCAGGCCCAGGCCCATCCAGAGGCCAGCGATTTCCTTAAAGTTGAGGCCCGGCTCAGGCCCAGCCCATGGCCCATAGGGCCAGCCCAGCCCATGCCGAACTCTGCTTCAGTCACAGTTCTTTCGCAATGTCTTAGGACACACGCATACAGGATATAAATCACACAGTGTCCGACACAGTGTCCGTTGACCTGGTCTGCGATTAGGCCCTCCGTTCCACCTTTTAGCGATAAATCTCCATTCGAAGCTCATATCTGGCACCACCGGCCGGCAGCGTGGACCGCGGTCAGCCGCCGCAACTGTTATTGAATCGGAAACAAAGGTCAGGTGTTAGATTGCCTCTTCTGGGAACTTCACAAAGCCTTGCACTGTGGATATGGGCGCAGTGATCGTCGCCAAGTTAGCGTTGCCGAGGTACAGATTGGCAGCTGCGGGGAGACATATGAATAACTGATCAGTTCGTGTTATCGGTACTATTATCCTAACCGGTAAAGATCGTAAACGTGCCTGCGCGTGCATGCATACGCGTCACGGTGCGGGAAAATGTCGTGGGTAAACCCATGAAGTTAACCATAGGTGCCAATGCCAACTGGGTTCAAAGTACTAAATGTCAAAGTTTATTTCAGGTGAATACCATTAACTTTATCACGACTGTCCTGCGCAACCCGCCCCCCCCCCCCCCCCCCCCGACACCGCCCGCTGCAAACCCATCGTGAGTGCTGTTATGGCATATGAACTACATGGTGGCGCTGGTAACCCAGCTCAGGTCACGTTCCACGACGAGTGGGGACCACCGCTCCGCTCCGGCCGCTGTCTGATGTCCCCGGCTGAAGTCACGAGCCCAACTCGTGTCACGATATAACATTACAGTGTGCCTTACAAGACTCCACCCCGAGGGAAGGCACACTACACGCTCACCGATCAATAGCAGACACAACAGTCAGGCATGCAAATCGCCGAAGCAAACCGTAATGTCGGTCAGTTGGCAGTCCAGGGAAGCCTCTTACCATAGCTGAAGAGCAGGTGTCCTCGTTGTGGGGTCGCTCGGCCACGATAGGGCGCAGACCAGGGGTGGTAAAGGGCGCAGACCAGGGGTGGTAAAGTGTTCTGTCCGTATGGATAAGGTGGGGGACAAAATGCTCCTTCCTTCTCATGAAGTACTCGGGGTCAAAACGCCAGCAAAAAATATTACTATGTCATTTCTGTGAAAACTTACTAAGCGATCATGTCCTTAGAAATACTGATCGTCAAAACCACTTCAGATGTATTATTCACTTAATCATCATATTCATCACGTCAGTGTGTATGTACATTTACTTTGTTATCAGCAGTTGCGTTTCAGCTCTTGATTGCCAATAATAATCAATTACATTAAAACAAAAAAACATCCGACGGAAAAAACTCCAGACGATAGATTCAACACGTGGGTGCCACTAAACCAAAAATGCACCTGGGTCTTCAAGAATGGCCTATAATAACATAATCCAGAAGGAATTGGGCTGTTATCATGCGTATCTTTAGAATAGGAAGCATTTGAATATTTCCCCATTGACTTATAATGGGGAGGTCACGAAATTAACCCGACCTTCGGTCACCGATATCAAGAATCCGAGATTAACGAATTGTAGGTACTATTACCCTTATACAATTCTGTAAGTACCAAATCGATCGGCCCAAAACTGTGGCTGTGGTACGACCGCACACTTTTTTTTAGGTGGGGTCACGTGACCTGGCCTGGTGACCTGACCTGAGATGACCCGTGGACAATCATTTTACAATATGTGGGACATTGATGTCTTAACAGCTGTGCCAAAAATGGCGGCGCTGCGCACAGACGTTTTTTGCTATCTTCGAAAAACCTTAGTGGGGCGTCTAAACGCCCCACCTCCGGCACGGCGCGGGAAATCCGGACTGTCGATTCCCCCGGTGGCGTGGCGGGGTGCTAGTGCATTTTCAATGGAGGTCCACTGTCAGGACAGTGGATTTCACTGTCCTGGAACCCCACCCCTAACTCGAAAACTAAAAAAGCTAGAAAGACGCGGAAAAAACATTCAAAAGCTCCTGACAAGCAGATTCGAAGGCACTTTAGATGTTTTTCCCTCAAGTCAATATTGAGGTCACCAGAGGTCACCGAAGGTCAGATTTTCAAGTTTTAGGACTTCGCTCCAGAAACTCCCATATATCACAGGAACTATGATAGCTACGAACAAACGTAAACAGCAATGGAAAGCTCTTGAAAAATGCAATCGCCATGGTGTCCTCAATTTTGAGCTCAGGTAAAAAATTGAGGCTCCAGAGCTCATCAAATGTCAAAAAGGCTTTAAAAAACGTTTATCACGAATAGATTTTTACCTAATAACGACAAGGCAATAATTTTGACGCCATCGTGCTTATCCCGTCAAAACGCTTTGCCTCATATTAGTGTTGACCAGGTCAGATAAACTTACAAATGTGACCTCAGGTCAAGGTCAAGTGGTGGTGACTCAAGTAGGTCATGTTGCATATGGTAGGATGTGCCGCGAAGAGATAAACACATTGGTGTCGGTTTCACTTCTCTATCGTCATTATGTCGAGAGTTATTGACAAAACTGTTGGTGACCTCGGATGACTTCGGCTGACCCTGTAGGGGTCACTGAACAAAAATGACACCTAGGTCATCAAGAATGTTCTATAATAACATGATTCAGAAGGAATTAGACTGCTATCTTGCGTCTCCTTAGAATAGGAAGCATTTGAATATTTCCCCTTAGACTTATGATTGGGAGGTCACGAAATTAAACCGACCTTAGGTCGCTGATATTAAAAATCCAAGATAAACGAATTGTAGATATATGTGGCCTTATGAAATCATGTAAGTGTAAAACCGATCATCCCAAAACTGTGACTGTGGTACGACCACATTTTTTTTTGGGGGGGAGGTGGGGTCACGTGACCTGGTCTGGTGACCAAGATGACCCGAGGATTTTTTTACATAATGTGGACAATTGATGCACAAACAGCTGTGCCAAAAATGGCGGCGCTGCGCTTCGACGTTTTTTTCGCTATCCGCGAAAAACCTGAGGGGGTGTCTAACTCCCCCCCCCCCCGGCACGGCGCTCGTTAAAATATATGGATGATGTGAGCATGCAGCCAGGTGTTAGGGTATTCATGTGAAGTTAAAAAAAATGACCCCAGCTGTGCTGGGGTCATTTTTGTATGTGCCACTTTTGGTCGGGTCCACTCAAAACACTTTTACCACCCCTGGTGCAGACATTACAGTCGAAGCTAAGACAAGCATAGTAACGTGCAGTGGCGTACACTGTTGTGTTTAATGTCTATTATACAGAATAGATTAACAGCACTATTCACCAAGAGCCCGCTTGGCGTGCCTGCACTGGTCGGGCCAGCCTCTCGGAGACCCGGCCACCCGGCGATGACAGCCGCCACATTATGGCAGCTTTCTAGTCCGACGGGCCGGAACGATTCAGAAAAGACAGAGCCATATCTGATGAGCTAGGAAGCTGACAAAATAAACATGATTTACAGACAATTTTAACTTGTCATAGGTAAACATATCTTTGTACGAAGTTAAGGGCTGTTGGTGTTCTCTCCCACAGGAGGATTATCATCGAAGAGTTAGCATCACATTTCCATATGTTAGGCCACATCTCCATATGTTAGGCCACATCTCCATATGTTAGGCCACATCTTCATATGCTAGGCCACATCTCCATATGTTAGGCTACATCTCCATATGTTAGGCCACATCTCCATATGTTAGACTACATCTTCATATGTTAGGCCACATCTCCATATGTTAGGCCACATCTCCATATGTTATGCCACATCTCCATATGTTAGACCACATCTCCATATGTTAGGCCACATCTCCGTATGTTAGGCCACATCTCCATATGTTAGGCCACATCTCCATATGTTAGGCCACATCTCCATATGTTAGGCCACATCTCCTTATGTTAGACCACATCTCCATATGTTAGGCCACATCTCCGTATGTTAGGCCACATCTCCATATGTTAGGCCACATCTCCATATGTTAGGCCACATCTCCATATGTTAGGCCACATCTCCATATGTTAGACCACATCTCTATATGTTAGGCCACATCTCCATAAGTTAGGCCACATCTCCATGTGTTAGGCCACATCTCCATATGTTAGGCCACATCTCCATATGTTAGGCCACATCTCCATATGTTAGGCCACATCTCCATATGTTAGGCCACATCTCCATATGTTAGACCACAGATCCATATGTTAGGCCACAGATCCATATGTTAGGCCACATCTCCATATGTTAGGCCACATCTCCATATGTTAGGCCACATCTCCATATGTTAGGCCACATCTCCATATGTTAGGCCCCATCTCCATATGTTAGGCCACATCTCCATATGTTAGACCACATCTCTATATGTTAGGCCACATCTCCATATGTTAGACCACATCTCCATATGTTAGGCCACATCTCCATATGTTAGGCCACATCTCCATATGTTAGGCCACATCTCCATATGTTAGGCCACATCTCCATATGTTAGGCCCCATCTCCATATGTTAGGCCACGCGCAGGTCATTGTGCATGTATTCTGGAAATTAATTCATCGTCAGCGATTGCTAAGCTACTTTCCCGTTCCATTAGTGAAATAACGTTATGAGGCATTCAAACAGTAAGATGCACTTGTAATGTGTCTGGGGGATTTTGCCATTATGATATTTGTACGATTGGATGTTGTCAGGAAGCATCATTTTCTTCCATATGACTTATGACAAGCTTGCTTGATATTAAGCTTACTGAATGCGCCATTATTTTATTAACACTTCCCAGCTACCATCTTCAATCACATTTGACAAGCAAATTTGACATAACTTTCTCGCAGAGGGCCGGGCTCTTCTGCCTCACATGACCTCCACACAATAAGTTGACTCATTTGGCGGCTGCTGCTGGGCGATAGAGCTGGGTACGGGGCGATAGAGCTGGGTAATTACACAGTGACGTACGGATCGGTACGGCTTCGGGCCGATCTGCACAGCTTTCCAGCCGCCACCGGGCCGATCCGAACGCCGCAGAGATATCCCTCAGTGGTGACGCAGGCAGTCTGCGCTGCTGCGCCACGTGTCAGTGTGCGGCCATCATCAGTGCCAACACGTCAGGGGGCGTCACAGCATCCTAGACAGGTCAGGGGGTGTCACAGCATCCTAGACAGGGTCGGTGTCAGGGATGGCAGAGAAGCCGGAGCAGGGTCGGTGCCACCGGCTGCTCCATTCGCTGTCTGTCTGCCCCGGAATTTAATTTACGGATTCTCTGCAGCGTCTGAGAATGATCGGCTAATCTTAACGTCACTGCTGCGCATGACCGCCGGTGACACACGAACGGTCCGTTCAGCCATGGTCCCCCCCCCCCCCCCAGACAAAGACTGCTGCTGACGTGGCCGGAGGATTCAACATTAATTAGTCGACGTTCAGGAAAGGTATCTGCATAGTAACCGCCAGAAAGTCTTTTTGAGAATGCATGCAATGAACCAGTTTTGTTTTGTTCAAGAACAGGATTGCTTTACATGTTACCAGGCTGGCATTATACATATAGCTGTATGTGACTGTCCTACTGAAGTTCTGACAAACTAGACTGTCTGACAAACTAGCAGTGTGTGCATTTGCAAGTTTGCGCGGCTGAGCCTACAGACCGTGATGGTCTGAGCACAGGGACTCCGGTCTGGTAATGACTGCAAATTACGGGTCAGGGGAGGCGGCGGCTGATGGCCTGACAAGTTTCCGCTGGTGATGACCTTAGGCGCAATTGAACTGAGCTACTTTGGGAGACTCACATGGGCTTTGCTAGTGCGGTCGGGCTCTTTGCGCAGCGCACGAAACGGTGGTGTACGGTGGTGGCAAATGTGGGGATATTTCATACACCGCCCGCAAAGGTGGCAAATAAGCGGATTAAAGCTGAATGGTGCCTCAAGTGATGATGACTATAAAGGGAGATCATGGACAACGTATTCGTCGCAACGGACAACAGCAAAATGGTCATATATCGAGTTACATTTGTTTAAGAAGCGCATCTTCATGTTTTTGGCGGCAAAAGAATATTCTCAGTTTGACAGAAGCTGAGAGTTAATTAATAACAGTGAGAAGGCGATATCTCGGTTGGTTATAAACCGGCAATTATTATGTTAAATGTAATTGAATTATAATTATAAATAATGATTTATGCTCGTCCTTCACCTGAAAACAAGACATTGATCTTATGATGGATAAAAATAGCGAAAGGTGATAGAGTTTGAATGTTATCGAGGCACAATAAAGCGTGGACAAGGGTACACAAAATCCAGTATTATGACGTTGATAGTGAAGAGCTCAAAAAGGTTACCGTTTCGTTTGTTTTTCTCCAGGTTTTAGAAAACCTTGATTATGTTCATCCCATTAGGATTAAAAGCTTGTGCTGGATTCGATCAAGTGATACGTCTGCAGTTGATGTCATGTACCAGACCAGCAGGTTGTCTTACTCAATGGCGAACAGAACAGGTGGATCATCACAATTGTGTACAGGAAGAGATTACGGCAGTGGTGGAGAAAGTTTCTAGAAATGGATAAATGATCAACAGGATTCGCCTTACTAGTCATACATTCGTAAGATATATATTTTGATTGCGAACTGATCATGATTCCTTGCAATCTTTGACTTGTTTGTTTTAAGGCCGTCCAGCCCAGTTTTAAGGTGTCCAGTTCCAGTAAGCATTCCTGCATGATCTTACATTTGCGTAGCTTTCAATGCTTCAATATTCGGAGATTTCAAATCATATGATGCAATATCTCAAAACGCGAATACCGGCAAGATTTGTCTTTTAATTTGTAATTGTAATTTCTCAAAGCAATTAAAGAAAATACCTACTACTCATTTCATTTTTTTGGAAACATGTCTGGATTGATTATCTTTGCTTCAGTATCATGTTCATGCATTAACTAGTCATAGGGGGTCCCGGGTAGGGGGTGGATGCCCCCCCTCAGTGTTTACTGGAATAACTCGCGTAGTTTCCAAGCGATTTCGATGTAACTTTCAGAACCCTACTTTTGAGAAAAAATGTCCCACATACTCTGAAAATTTTCATTTTTAACCTACATGACCCGTGACCTATGACCTGTTTCTCAAGGTATTGTCGGGCGCAACTGGCGTCCCGCAGTATCGATGCTCGTAACGTGTGCAGTTTTCGAGTGTTTGTTGTTCAGGAGCATATGCACAGGTGTTTCCAGGTGACAGTTGTGGTTTCCACTGAGATTGTGACCTCTATTGACCTTTTCAGAGGTCAAATGAGGTAATTGACCTCCGATGACCACAGATTACTTTTTGGGTTTCAGGTGGTTTCTAGGACATTTTGTGACGCTGATTTCAAATGCAAGATCCATTTAACATAATTATATGTTCCACTGGGGTCATGCGCTTCCACAGGTCAAGCGAGGTCACTGACCTCAGACGACCTGACAGGACCTTTTTGTAATTTGGCAGTTTTTAGTACATTTTAAGACGCTGATTACGAATTTGGCACCCATTAACCCTATTTGTAACAGGCTCCTCGCTACCCCTATTTGTAACAGGGGGGCGGATTCCGCCCCCAGAAGATCTCGAGATCTACCCGTCCTATTTTCAAAAATGAAACGGTGTTTGGTTCCCCTCAACACGATCTACATTTGTAAATAATAAACAAATCTCAATTTTGGATAGGGGGGGGGGGGCAACAGGGGGGCAAAAACGACAAATTTTAGTGGTATTTTTGATCCAACATAGCTTTCATGTTTATTGACCGATTTTAACACAACTAATAGGAATCGATAGAGATTTAATTGGAAATTGGTATATAACGGTGGCATTTGAAATTCAAAAATAATAGGCGTGTGCAGGTCACGCAATATGGGGGTGCAGTAAATGCGTAATAAAACCATTTTTTGGTGTTGTTTTTTTATAAATGAAATGGTCTGTGATTGTGACATTAGAAAAACAGTTATTAATCATATATTTTTGCCATAGGCGGTACAGGTTAGTGAAAAAGGGAGGTCAAATTGGAAAAAAAATATTAACCGCAGACAAGTTGCTACCCAGCACTATACATATGTTACTGATCGTAGATAGTTCCTTTTTGCATGTTGTACTTCATCATAGGCGTATCAAGGATCCAAACTGGGGCGGCCCAAGACCTTTTGATAAGATTATCGCTATTATGATACTAACTAGTCAACAACTTCAACTTCAATTAACATTGCTTACCCCCCTTTTCACCCTACCTGGACTCGCCTATTATCTTATAATCGTTCGTAGAGTAGCCTGTGGTGCGTGTTTCATCCGAAAACTGCAGTATGTTATGTCATTGTACGCCCATGCCTCTTAGTTTCCTTGCAATAATATGACCCCCTTTCTTCCATTCCTGAGCGCGCCTCTGCAAAAAAAATGACTTTATTCTCTTTTCTGGCCTCATATGTGCATATATAATTATAAGCTAAACGTCTATTGCGCCGTTATCGCTGGCATATCGTCATCACCATGTCAGTCACCCCCCTTTTCATGTGCCTGAACACGCCCCTAAAACTCTATAAGTAATAAATTATGAAATAATGGAAGCAGAAGCTATCTTTTACATCTTGATAGCTATAAATGTCCCTTACATTGCTCTATTGGCTTCCCGCCAAGCATTGAATACTTCCTGGAAGCCCCCCTTTTTCAAGCCCCTGAAACCGCCTCTGCCATGCAATTTGTATGATATTTCAATGACATCAACTAATATACACTTGTTGCAATCACCGTAAACCGATGTAACTCTTCATACTTGATGCAGTTAGGAAGAGACCGTGAAGATCGCATTTCCGTATTATCGCCAAATATCGCCTCCAAACCCACCCAAAACTGTGCCCTGGAACCGCCTCTGTTCAGGTTAAGAACTCAAAATTTTGACTCCAAATGCGGTATTCAATTCTATGAAAAGTCCCAAAAATGAATAGGCCTGCTCTCAGCCGTTCTGGAGATATCTGCGAAAAACATTAGGGGGCGGAATCCGCCCCCCCCCCCTGGTACAAATAGGGTTAAGCATTGTGATATGCTCATTCACGATTCTAGCTCAATAAAATTCAATTTATACGCATGTACAATTATGATGACTTGTTGGTCATTGACATGACCTCAGAGGTCACCTTATGACCAAAGACCTTAAAATCGGGTATCAGCGGATTTATCTCGTCACAAGCAACACGCTCGTATTTGACGCGAAGCTCTAGCTCAATTAGGGCGAAACGCTAAAGGGGGTCGTACCCCCCCCCCCCCCCCCCTACCCGAACACATAGTGATTTTTTCCCTACCCGGGCGAGGGTTAACCCTATTCCCTGCGGGCGGCCAGAATTACGTTAACCTGTGGGGGGCAGATTCTACCCTCCCCCAGACATCTCGAGAACCGCTCGGTCAATTTCGATGGGAAAACGCCATTCGATTCGTCATGACAAGATCTCTCTTTTTGGACCCCTAATATTTTTTCTTCAAAAATGGGGGCCAGGGGGAAAAACGTAAATTTTGGGTGTTTTTTGAAAGGTCATTGCGCCCATGTAGCTCGACCGATTGTCATGCTTCAAACGTTTTGAGCTTCAAATGTACTGGTCTTTAATATATCAAAGGATAAAAAGGAAGAACAAAAATGCGTATTCAGGAAATGTAAAATGGGGGGATTTTCTGGAAACAAATATGTGCTGTTCGTGATTGTTTGGGACGACATGAACGTCACATGTGGGAATTATATGCTGTAATGTATTACATTGTATATATTGCGCAAAGGTTCATCCAGGCAAAACACATGGTTCACCATGCGCGCAACGCTTTTATCATCTTACTAATTTGAAGTTGGACCTAATTTGAGGGTGGGTATCGCCTCCCATTTTTTTTTATCCTGAGTGCGCCCTCTGCCCCAAAAATATGTACAATCCCAGTATCTATGATGCATATTCCATTGAAATGGTTCTGACGCATTTATTGCACTGCGAACCACGAAGGAAGTATGCACCTCAAAACCGCATTCGTAACACCCTCCCCAAAACAGGAACCTGGAACCGCCTCTACTAATCTGATTTTTTTTAAAACAATTTTGACACAACACGTGCCATTTAATTTTGGCAAAAGTCACAAAGTTTCAGGACGCTAGGCTTAACGGTTTATAAGCGGCAAGTGAAAAACCACCGGAGGCAGAATCAGCCCCCGCAGGGAAGAAGGTTAAGCCATACACATTTTTTATCTGGTAATTGTGGACAGAGCAGGCACTTAACGACAGACTGAAGCCACTCTGACAAACCACAAATTGGCTATGGCCTGGCTGAAAGGCATTTCGTTAAACAGCAAGAGCAAGGCAAAGAACTCTCTCTGAATAACATAGGCTGATCAAAGCTTTCAAACAACTATACTTCAGAGCAAATTTACATCTGCCCACGGAAACTAGTTCCGCCCTCGCAAAAGTAATGGCCCTTGCCTGAGAAGGACTGCAGACTGTGCCAGCGGCCACGCCAAGATGAAGAAGTTCAGTGGACGGGAAGGAGTGTGTCGAGGCCTTTCCACACGTAAGTCTTTCGAATATAAAATATGCCGCTGATCAGGAATCTCGAATTATCGGTTGGTACGGCCAA
>JAXIVJ010013796.1:2500-36182 GCA_036785665.1 Chirona hameri
CGCCCCTTGCAATTAGCAAAAATACGGAGAAAAAACGTTCCAACAATACGTACGAACACGGAAGAAAAAAACACGTTCCAACGAGAGAAGAAAACACGTTCCAACGGATCCACGTACGAACGTTTCCAAATGCGGCCCCATCGGCCCCGCCCCTTGCATTGTCAAAATATACGGAGAAAAGCCGTGCCAACAACACTTACAAAGGCTGCAAAAACAAACGTTCTAACAAAACCGTCCCAACGGATCCCAAAAATATAGGGATCAAAAGACGTTCCAACAACACATACGAACGCTGACAAAAAAGAAAAACGTTCTTAACAAAACCATTCTAGCGGATCCATTTTTTTCCGCAAAGCGCTTGTAACATATTGTATTGTTCATCCTGGCTTTGAAATAGGGATGCGTGAAACGTCACAGAAAAATTTGAAGTGGAACATAAACAAGTATTTCATAAACTGGATAGAATCGGATGAAACTTTAACTTCGCATAGATATAAACAACCGTTTTGTCTAACGAAAGGGAATGTTTTCTTGCCTTGCTGATCATTAAATGATATATTTGTATATAACGATCCGCCAGGGTTTCACCTTGCTTCTACCTCACGATTTACAAGTCTGCTAACTTATGGTCTGTTGAAGTATACGCTTTTGAGTTTTGTGTATAAAATATAAAGGTTTGGCATATTGCTTGATCCAAATTAGCATGTGTTTTCGTGAACGGATACTATTTCCTTTCACATCCATGTAAGATCAGGCCTTGAAACACAGGCGGCCAAAGAGTCTCCTCAGGCGGGCAGAGCGCCCCTCTCAGGCAACCAGAGAGCCCCCACTCAGGCGGCCAGAGCGCCCCCTTTCAGGCGGCCAGGGCGACCCCTCTCAGGCGCCCAGAGCGCCCCATCTCAGACGGCCAGAGTGCCCCTGTCAGGCGGCCAGAGCGCCCCTTTCAGGCGGCCAGAACACCCTCTCTCAGGCGACCAAAGCGCCCCTCTCAGGCGGCCAGAGGCCCCCCTTGGCTTCCCTTGGCCTTGGCTTTCCCTTGGAATCCGCAGCCCCTGCCAAACACAAGGCTCCCCTCGGCTGTTTTTTTTTTTTGGGGGGGGGGGGCAACTGCCCCCCCCCCCTCCCCTCTCTTCTGCCGCCCCTGACAGACCGCTGTGGGTGGCTCAGATGGGATGAGTAATTTAGATGAGGCATACATTAATGACGTTCAGGTCAGTGGCCATATGCGGCGGCGAGCCGGTCTTATTTGGAACTCCATAAATGGGGCCGGCGCGGCGGAGGGATGGCCAATGGCCATGGGTCGGAAAAGGCCCGGTGCAGGGCCGTGTGGACGTGTGCGGACGGGACGGGACGGGACGGGACGGGACGGGACTGGACTGGACGGGACGGGACGGGACGGTACGGTACGGGACGGGACGGGACGGGACGGGACGGGACGGGACGGGACGGGACGGGACGGGACGGGACGGGACGGGACGAGACGAGACGAGACGAGACGAGACGAGACGAGACGAGACGAGACGAGACGAGACGAGACGAGACGAGACGAGACGAGACGAGACGAGACGAGACGAGACGAGACGAGACGAGACGAGACGAGACGAGACGAGACGGGACGGGACGGGACGGGACGGGACGGGACGGGACGGGACGGGACGGGACGCGACGCGACGCGACGCGACGGGACGGGACGGGACGGGACGGGACGGGACGAGGCTATGATGGGACAGGACGGGACGGGACGGGACGGGACGGGACGGGACGGGACGGGACGGGACGGGACGGGACGGGACGGGATGGGACGGGACGGGACGGGACAGGACAGGACAGGACAGGACAGGACAGGACAGGACGGGACGGGACGGGACGGGACGGGACGGGACAGGACAGGACAGGACAGGACAGGACAGGACAGGACAGGACAGGACAGGACAGGACAGGACAGGACAGGACAGGACAGGACAGGACAGGACGGGACAGGACAGGACAGGACAGGACAGGACAGGACAGGACAGGACAGGACAGGACAGGACAGGACAGGACAGGACAGGACAGGACAGGACAGGACAGGACAGGACAGGACAGGACAGGACAGGACAGGACAGGACAGGACAGGACAGGACAGGACAGGACAGGACAGGACAGGACAGGACAGGACAGGACAGGACAGGACAGGACAGGACAGGACAGGACAGGACAGGACAGGACAGGACAGGACAGGACAGGACAGGACAGGACAGGACAGGACAGGACAGGACAGGACAGGACAGGACAGGACGGGACGGGACGGGACGGGACGGGACGGGACGGGACGGGACGGGACGGGACGGGGTGACAAATGACGCGGCAAGAAGTGCAGATGCTGATGTCAGGCAGGATGAGCTAAAAGCGGCGACAGCAGACAGCAGTTGGTACTGAGCGGCGACAGCAGACAACAGTTGGTACTGAGCGGCGACAGCAGACAGCAGTTGGTACTGAGCGGCGACAGCAGACAGCAGTTGGTACTGAGCGGCGACAGCAGACAGCAGTTGGTACTGAGCGGCGACAGCAGACAGCAGTTGGTACTGAGCGGCGACAGCAGACAGCAGTTGGTACTGAGCGGCGACAGCAGACAGCAGTTGGTACTGAGCGGCGACAGCAGACAGCAGTTGGTACTGAGCGGCGACAGCAGACAGCAGTTGGTACTGAGCGGCGACAGCAGACAGCAGTTGGTACTGAGCGGCGACAGCAGACAGCAGTTGGTACTGAGCGGCGACAGCAGACAGCAGTTGGTACTGAGCGGCGACAGCAGACAGCAGTTGGTACTGAGCGGCGACAGCAGACAGCAGTTGGTACTGAGCGGCGACAGCAGACAGCAGTTGGTACTGAGCGGCGACAGCAGACAGCAGTTGGTACTGAAATGTTTTAGGGACCAGTCGCTGACTGTCAGTCGCTGCTTATACCTGCTCCACTGCGGTGATGCATCACAACCGTCCCGAGCCACAAATGGCACTCAAAGACCGAACAAGTCGGGAAACTGTACTGTTGTAACTGGCTAAGGGAATCGTCTCATATCGATAGAAAGCAAATTAAATCGGCTCGCTTTGTGAGAAGTTGGAAGGTCGTGCTTAACCTGGTGATGTAATTGGCCTCGACATGAGGTTGTATCCCCACTGTCGTGTGATGTCTGAGATGATAATGCAATCAGTTGCGTAACCAGTATCCACTGCCAAGCGGACCTCGTGGTTTCTTAATGCGGTGCTTCCGTTCTGGCTCGAGGATGGCATGGCATTGGCTACCGAACCTGCAGCACCATCGAGCTCCCATAGCTCCCGGCGGCACGTGGTGCGACACTAAAATACCGCTGAACGAGCCGCTGGATTGCTGGACGGGGGACAGCTGGCAGCGCGGCGACCACCTCGTCCCTGGCCATCTGTCAGTGACGGCGATCAGGATGGCAATCACGGCCGGGTCACGGGACGGTGGCAGCCGACCAGTCCTGGCCCTGCCCCGTCTCGCCCCGGTCCCATCACAGCCTCGTCCCGTCCTGTCCCGTCCTGTCCCGTCCTGTCCCGACCCTGTACCACGTATATCACCGCAGCGCCGATCGTCCTGGATTAAAGGTCCATCAGTGGCCGCTCTGAGCCGGGTGTCCGGCCGGTGACAGGTGGTGTGGTGTTGACGGCAGAGGCTCAGGACCGGACCGGCGCGGCCAGGACGTGTCCAGCCGCCCCAGGACGTGTTGGCCGTCACCTGTCGCCACCGAGGCGGCTGCGGCGCGGGTGTGACAACTGTGGCGCGGCGGCGGGGCGTGGCGCGGATGGCGGACACGTTGTGGTATGATTGTCAGCAGGCGCCGAGCAGGTATGTCAGCAGGTATGATTGTCAGCAGGCGCCGAGCAGGTATGTCAGCAGGTATGATTGTCAGCAGGCGGTCACTGTCATCGGGCGCCGGCTGGCGTCGTCCAGTGTGCGGTGCAGTGTGCAGTCCAGTGTGCAGTCCAGTGTGCGGTCCAGTGTGCGGTCCAGTGTGCGGTCCAGTGTGCAGTCCAGTGTGCGGTCCAGTGTGCGGTCCAGTATGCAGTCCAGTGTGCGGTCCAGTGTGCAGTCCAGTGTGCGGTCCAGTGTGCGGTCCAGTGTGCGGTCCAGTGTGCGGTCCAGTGTGCGGTCCAGTGTGCGGTCCAGTGTGCGGTCCAGTGTGCGGTCCAGTGTGCGGTCCAGTGTGCGGTCCAGTGTGCAGTCCAGTGTGCAGTCCAGTGTGCGGTCCAGTGTGCGGTACAGTGTGCAGTCCAGTATGCGGTCCAGTGTGCAGTCCAGTGTGCGGTCCAGTGTGCGGTCCAGTGTGCAGTCCAGTGTGCGGTACAGTGTGCAGTCCAGTGTGCGGTCCAGTGTGCGGTCCAGTGTGCGGTCCAGTGTGCGGTCCAGTGTGCAGTCCACTGTGCGGTCCAGTGTGCGGTCCAGTGTGCGGTCCAGTGTGCGGTCCAGTGTGCGGTCCAGTGTGCAGTCCAGTGTGCGGTCCAGTGTGCGGTACAGTGTGCAGTCCAGTGTGCAGTCCAGTGTGCAGTACAGTGTGCGGTCCAGTGTGCGGTCCAGTGTGCGGTCCAGTGTGCAGTCCAGTGTGCGGTCCAGTGTGCGGTCCAGTGTGCAGTCCAGTGTGCAGTCCAGTGTGCAGTCCAGTGTGCAGTCCAGTGGGCAGTCCAGTGGGCAGTCCAGTGTGCACTCCAGTGTGCAGTCCAGTGTGCGGTCCAGTGTGCAGTCCAGTATGCAGTCCAGTGTGCAGTCCAGTGTGCGGTCCAGTGTGCAGTCCAGTGTGCAGTACAGTGTGCGGTCCAGTGTGCAGCCCAGTGTGCAGTCCAGTGTGCAGTCCAGTGTGCAGTCCAGTGTGCAGTCCAGTGTGCAGTCCAGTATGCAGTCCAGTGTGCAGTCCAGTGTGCAGTCCAGTGTGCAGTCCAGTGTGCGGTCCAGTGTGCGGTCCAGTGTGCGGTCCAGTGTGCGGTCCAGTGTGCGGTCCAGTGTGCAGTCCAGTGTGCAGTCCAGTGTGCAGTCCAGTGTGCAGTCCAGTGTGCGGTCCAGTGTGCAGTCCAGTGTACAGTCCAGTGTGCGGTCCAGTGTGCAGTCCAGTGTGCAGTCCAGTGTGCGGTACAGTGTGCGGTCCAGTGTGCGGTCCAGTGTGCGGAGCGGCAGGCACGCCAAACGACGCTCCAGATCCAGGGCAGTGACCGCCGGGCAACACGGGCTAGAGCAGTTCTAGGGGTGGGCGGTATGGGTGGTATGCCTTCTGCCGTCTTGCTAGCGCATTGTATGCATTCCAGGTGTGGAGAGCAGCGACCCAGTGTCTACATTATAACAATTTCGAACACGTCGTGTGTCTGCTCAGCCCCGAGCTTTCGCTTGCTGTTTGCCATTCAGGTCAGCATTCAAATATGCTCGCATCTGGAGAAAACCATCAAATGGCGTCCGGCTTCCAACCCGTTTGACAATGCGCAGTGTTCAGCATGACGCGTTGCGGCTGAAACGTGATACACGTTCACTACCTCCGCTGATTGAAATGACGTCACCAGACCGGATATGTGACATGAGGCGCATGTTCCGCACGGTTGTAGTTAAGTTACGTGGTCACGGCGTATCCACAACAGTGAACCAGTCAGCTGAGCCATTCATAATTGCGCAGCAAGCAGCGCGGTAGAATTTCCTGAGGAAAGGCTGCTTCGGAGACTTTCAGGCAATATCAGACCGGGGTGTCAGGCTAGGATAGGTAAACGGAATGGAGTACAACAAACCGAGCATTCGACACGGCTGAACGGATAGTGCAGTAAGAGCAGCAGGAAGAACACAGTGCCGCTCATTGTCCAATGTCCGATGTCCATTCTCAATTTCTCCCCGTCTTGGTCCGTATTTCAACACAGGTCGACCATCTCTTTTGATGCATTTCTGGAAATGTTTTACAGCGGTTTTATCTGTACTCCTAGTCTCAGAATTGTATGTTAGAATTAGTTATCTATACCGCTCTCCACAGCGGGCGAATCTCTATCAAACATTCTGATTCTTAGCTGAATTAAATTAAAGCAAATGCAATAGCCTATCACGGCTACACTATATAGTGGGCGGTTGGGCGTGGGCCGCCGCGTTGGCGCTGGCTCTGCCCGTTTCATCTTTACCAGTCGATCTGTGGTGAGAGCTGCCAACAATGCTGGACCAACGGAGGAGCTGCATGGCTGGTACGGCACGACTTCACCTGATACCGTCTTTATGCCGCTCGGCCCGTGGTTTGTGGAGGCCGCCGCCTGGCTGCCCCAGCGGCTGTGACAGAAAGCGGCGGAGGCGGCAGCGGTGGCAGCCAGCAGCTCTAGTTGGGCCATGTAGTAGTGTTGGTCGTCGGCTGAGTGTCCGTTTTGCTGCGTCTCTGAGGCCTTACGATGCGTCGCTAAACGTCGAATACAACTGAACCTCGGCGCGGGACTGCGCCTAGACTAGTCCCTGGCAGTGGTATCCGCCGCGTGGGTCGGCCATATCTAGACTAGTCCCTGGCAGTGGTATCCGCCGCGTGGGTCGGCCATATCGGGCCAGAGTCGTGCGGTAACAGCAGCCTTCCCACGGTAACTGCAGCCTTCCCACGGTAACTGCAGCCCTCCCATGGTAACTGCAGCCCTCCCACGGTAACTGCAGCCCTCCCACGGTAACTGCAGCCCTCCCACGGTAACTGCAGCCCTCCCACGGTAAATGCAGCCCTCCCACGGTAACTGCAGCCTTCCCACGGTAACTGCAGCCCTACCACGGTAACTGCAGCCCTCCCACGATAACTGCAGCCCTCCCACAGTAACTGCAGCCCTCCCACGGTAACTGCAGCCATCCCACGGTAACTGCAACCCTCCCGGCTCCCATGGTAACTGCAGCCCTCCCACGGTAACTGCAGTCCTCCCACGGTAACTGCAGCCTTCCCACGGTAACTGCAGCCCTCCCGGCTCCCACGGTAACTGCAGCCCTTCCGGATCCCACGGTAACTGCAGCCTTCCCGGCTCCCACGTCGTTCTCTTGGCCTCCGGCGGGGAGCGCAGCAGCGCTGTTTGAGAGACAGGGAAGGGAGAGTGAGGGGAGGGAGACAGGGAGCGCAGCAGCGCTGTTTGATGGACAGGGAAGGGAGAGTGAGGGAAGGGAGACAGGGAGCGCAGCAGCGCTGTTTGAGGGACAGTGAAGGGAGAGTGAGGGGAGGGACACAGGGAGCGCAGCAGCGCTGTTTGAGGGACAGGGAAGGGAGAGTGAGGGAAGGGAGACAGGGAGCGCAGTAGCGCTGTTTGAGGGACAGTGAAGGGAGAGTGAGGGGAGGGAGACAGGGAGCGCAGCAGCGCTGTTTGAGGGACAGGGAAGGGAGAGTGAGGGGAGGGAGACAGGGAGCGCAGCAGCGCTGTTTGATGGACAGGGAAGGGAGAGTGAGGGAAGGGAGACAGGGAGCGCAGCAGCGCTGTTTGAGGGACAGTGAAGGGAGAGTGAGGGGAGGGACACAGGGAGCGCAGCAGCGCTGTTTGAGGGACAGGGAAGGGAGAGTGAGGGAAGGGAGACAGGGAGCGCAGCAGCGCTGTTTGAGGGACAGTGAAGGGAGAGTGAGGGGAGGGAGACAGGGAGCGCAGCAGCGCTGTTTGAGGGACAGGGAAGGGAGAGTGAGGGAAGGGAGACAGGGAGCGCAGCAGCGCTGTTTGAGGGACAGTGAAGGGAGAGTGAGGGGAGGGAGACAGGGAGCGCAGCAGCGCTGTTTGAGGGACAGGGAAGGGAGAGTGAGGGGAGGGAGACAGGGAGCGCAGCAGCGCTGTTTGAGGGACAGGGAAGGGAGAGTGAGGGAAGGGAGACAGGGAGCGCAGCAGCGCTGTTTGAGGGACAGGGAAGGGAGAGTGAGGGAAGGGAGACAGGGAGCGCAGCAGCGCTGTTTGAGGGACAGGGAAGGGAGAGTGAGGGGAGGGAGACAGGGAGCACAGCAGCGCTGTTTGAGAGACAGTGAAGGGAGAGTGAGGGAAGGGAGACAGGGAGCGCAGCAGCGCTGTTTGAGGGACAGGGAAGGGAGAGTGAGGGAAGGGAGACAGGGAGCGCAACAGCGCTGTTTGCGGGACAGTGAAGGGAGAGTGAGGGAAGGGAGACAGGGAGCGCAGCAGCGCTGTTTGAGGGACAGGGAAGGGAGAGTGAGGGGAGGGAGACAGGGAGCGCAGCATCGCTGTTTGAGGGACAGGGAAGGGAGAGTGAGGGAAGGGAGACAGGGAGCGCAACAGCGCTGTTTGATGGACAGGGAAGGGAGAGTGAGGGGAGGGAGACAGGGAGCGCAGCAGCGCTGTTTGAGGGACAGGGAAGGGAGAGTGAGGGAAGGGAGACAGGGAGCGCAGCATCGCTGTTTGAGAGTGAGGGAAGGGAGACAGGGAGCGCAGCAGCGCTGTTTGATGGACAGGGAAGGGAGAGTGAGGGAAGGGAGACAGGGAGCGCAACAGCGCTGTTTGATGGACAGGGAAGGGAGAGTGAGGGGAGGGAGACAGGGAGCGCAGCAGCGCTGTTTGAGGGACAGTGAAGGGAGAGTGAGGGAAGGGAGACAGGGAGCGCAGCAGCGCTGTTTGATGGACAGGGAAGGGAGAGTGAGGGGAGGGAGACAGGGAGCGCAGCAACGCTGTTTGATGGACAGGGAAGGGAGAGTGAGGGGAGGGAGACAGGGAGCGCAGCATCGCTGTTTAAAGAGTGAGGGAAGGGAGACAGGGAGCGCAGTATCGCTGTTTGAGAGTGAGGGAAGGGAGACAGGGAGCGCAGCATCGCTGTTTGAGAGTGAGGGAAGGGAGACAGGGAGCGCAGCATCGCTGTTTGAGGGACAGGGAAGGGAGAGTGAGGGAAGGGAGACAGGGAGCGCAGCATCGCTGTTTGAGAGTGAGGGAAGAGAGACAGGGAGCGCAGCAGCGCTGTTTGATGGACAGGGAAGGGAGAGTGAGGGAAGGGGGACAGGGAGCGCAGCATCGCTGTTTGAGAGTGAGGGAAGGGAGACAGGGAGCGCAGCAGCGCTGTTTGATGGACAGGGAAGGGAGAGTGAGGGAAGGGAGACAGGGAGCGCAGCATCGCTGTTTGAGGGACAGGGAAGGGAGAGTGAGGGAAGGGAGACAGGGAGCGCAGCATCGCTGTTTGAGAGTGAGGGAAGGGAGACAGGGAGCGCAACAGCGCTGTTTGAGAGTGAGGGAAGGGAGACAGGGAGCGCAGCATCGCTGTTTGAGAGTGAGGGAAGGGAGACAGGGAGCGCAGCAGCGCTGTTTGAGGGACAGGGAAGGGAGAGTGAGGGAAGGGAGACAGGGAGCGCAGCATCGCTGTTTGATGGACAGGGAAGGGAGAGTGAGGGGAGGGAGACAGGGAGCGCAGCATCGCTGTTTGATGGACAGGGAAGGGAGAGTGAGGGAAGGGAGACAGGGAGCGCAGCAGCGCTGTTTGATGGACAGGGAAGGGAGAGTGAGGGGAGGGAGACAGGGAGCGCAGCATCGCTGTTTGAGAGTGAGGGAAGGGAGACAGGGAGCGCAGCAGCGCTGTTTGAGGGACAGGGAAGGGAGAGTGAGAGAAGGGAGACAGGGAGCGCAGCATCGCTGTTTGAGGGACAGGGAAGGGAGAGTGAGGGAAGGGAGACAGGGAGCGCAACAGTGCTGTTTGAGAGTGAGGGAAGGGAGACAGGGAGCGCAGCATCGCTGTTTGAGAGTGAGGGAAGGGAGACAGGGAGCGCAGCAGCGCTGTCTGAGGGACAGTGAAGGGAGAGTGAGGGGAGGGAGACAGGGAGCGCAGCATCGCTGTTTGAGAGTGAGGGAAGGAAGACAGGGAGCGCAGCATCGCTGTTTGAGAGTGAGGGAAGGGAGACAGGGAGCGCAGCAGCGCTGTTTGAGAGTGAGGGAAGGGAGACAGGGAGCGCAACAGCGCTGTTTGATGGACAGGGAAGGGAGAGTGAGGGAAGGGAGACAGGGAGCGCAATAGCGCTGTTTGAGAGTGAGGGAAGGGAGACAGGGAGCGCAGCATCGCTGTTTGAGAGTGAGGGAAGGGAGACGGGGAGCGCAGCAGCGCTGTTTGAGGGACAGGGAAGGGAGAGTGAGGGAATGGAGACAGGGAGCGCAACAGCGCTGTTTGAGGGACAGGCAAGGGAGAGTGAGGGAAGGGAGACAGGGAGCGCAACAGCGCTGTTTGAGGGACAGGGGAGGGAGAGTGAGGGGAGGGAGACAGGGAGCGCAGCATCGCTGTTTGAGGGACAGGGAAGGGAGAGTGAGGGGAGGGAGACAGGGAGCGCAGCATCGCTGTTTGAGGGACAGGGAAGGGAGAGTGAGGGAAGGGAGACAGGGAGCGCAGCAGCGCTGTTTGAGAGACAGGGAAGGGAGAGTGAGGGAAGGGAGACAGGGAGCGCAGCATCGCTGTTTGAGGGACAGGCAAGGGAGAGCTGGTCGCTTCGAGCACGGTGGAGGGTTGCACGTGCCACCTCGTGCCGCGGCCTCTCGGCTGGGTCCGCCGTGCTCGGCTGGGTCCGCCGTGCTCCGTGTGGGTTCGGCAGGTGTTCTGGCACGTGCTGCCGGAGGCCGTCGCCGTCTGTAAACAGGTCCCCCCACGTCACGTGCCGCTGTACTGTGGTACTGTGGGAGGGAGCCGGCTGGTTGGTGGCCGGTCGGCCGCGGGCCTGCAGGCTCACACCGAGGCGGGGTCGGTGGCCCGTCCCAGGCTGCAGCGCGGTCCCGGTGCGGTCCTGGCCACGGCCAGTATTACCGTGACGCATGGGCAGGCAGGCCGGTGTTTAGACGCCCCAGCTGCCTGCGCAGGAACGGGCAGTTTCAGAGCATTTGGCAGGGGAAAAAACACTCAAAATAGACTACAGCGATAATATTCATGCTAAACACCGTCGATAAGCGCCATTAGAGCCCTCATGGCTCTAATGGCGCTTATCGACGGTGTTTAGCATGAATATTATCGCTGTAGTCTATTTTGAGTGGTGATAATATCGGGAAGCCGCATCCACGGAAGTAATGGTGGATTATCCGATGCATATTTGTGGTGTTTATTCATAACACTTTTGATTCGCACGTTGCTCTTATTCATTGCAGTCAGTTTATCAAAATATGTAATATATATATATACATATATATATACATATATATATATATATATATATATATATATATATATATATATATATATATATATATATATATATATATATATATATATTTATCAAATTATTTATAAAAATATGTAAAGTTATGTGACTAGATCTATTAATTTCAGTTCATTTGTGTGGTACTAATTTAACTCATCCTAACAATGCTGTGTCGAATATGGACAGCAATGCATGCCGACCATGACCGTTGAGTGTTGGCCGAGGCTGCAAACGCCGATAACCGGCTATCGGTCAGTACTTGTGAAGCAACTTGCAAGTCTCGCAATGTGCATTGTATCTTCAGAGCTATGTTAATAGCTGTTGACCTCTGAATGGAGTCGGAGATAACCTCAATATAACATCCCACTTGCCTGGTTGTAAACACAATAGCAGGCCAATATTTACAACGATGCACAGTTGTAAACCCTCCCCAGAGCAACGTCTTTAATGCCGTCATTCAAGCCTATTGAAGCCCAATATCGTCTTTCAGACCAAATGAAGTCCAATATTGTCAATAAGGCCCGTTGAAACTGCAGTTAAAGTGCACAAGGAGTTCCAGCCGCCCATGCATTTGTTTTTGTGGCGGTGACTACCACCATAATTTGATTGTCCTTTCCACCTCCAGACCAGGTGCACAGGAATGACGATGTTTGGCAGGTGAAACGTAATTGTGTGACTGCAAAGTCAACTGTCAACTGTCAACTGCCTTGTACTGCATTAAACCCATCATTTAGATACGGCTGATTGCTGGAAACGAGACGTACAGGTACACTGGATTGTTTCTGCAGGTTCTGCACACAGTGCGGCTCGACTAATGTCATATCTTACCGCGCGGCACGGGTGTATGTGTTCCCGGCACGTGGAAATGAAAACGTCCATCACATCAGATCGTGTCGCGGCATAGCGGAGCGTGGAATCTTACGCCGAACTGAGGAGACGGCTGCTCGTGGCTGGGGCAGGATTACCGCCATGTTTTGCTAACACTGCTACATGAGCAGAGGTCACCAAAGAGAGACCGCCGAAGCTTTCTACCATTTACCAAGTAGAACCTTGTACCGACATGTGAACTGTGATCCACTACATTGCCAAGTACGTGGTATCACAAGGAATATATCTCTGTTGCAGGGATTGGCTTAGTATCCGCCCGATGAAATATAGATATATATATAATATAAAAAATATATAGTACTTCAACCGTTGAATGGAAGCTTAACTCGGTTCCAACAAGGGACATATGTCTGAAGCTGTCAATCTCGAGTCGGTCTTCGAGCCCAAACAAACGTTATTTGTACACGACACGACCTCAAAACTCCGCTGACTTTAAAAAAACGTGTTTGTTTTGTATCGGCGTGGGCGACGGGCAGCTGGGCCTATCCCACTGCCGCACCACCGCCACCGCCACCGCCACCGCCACCGCCACCGCCACCGCCACCGCCACCGCCACCGCCACCGCCACCGCCACCGCCACCGCCACCGCCACCGCCACCGCCGCCACCGCCGCCACCGCCGCCGCCACCGCCGCCGCCGCCGCCGCCACCGCCGCCGCCACCGCCACCGCCACCGCCACCGCCACCGCCACCGCCACCGCCACCGCCACCGCCGCCACCGCCACCGGCCGCGGTCCGGTCGGACGTCGGTCGGTGGTGTCGGCTCTAAGAACAAACACACCGTTATATTTGCCTTACCACTCAGACATTGGACCGACAATCTCCCGCCCGCGGTCTGCCTGGGCAGAGCCGGTTTTGCGCCGCCTCAAATGGCGCTGGGCAGTAGTTTAGTGCCCGGCTGTTGTGCCCCCACAGGCAGACAGGCAAGCCGCCGGAGACAACAGCCGCCGCCGCCGCCTCCGCCGCCGCCGCCGCCGCCAACAGCCGCCGGAGACAACAGCCGCCGCCGCCGCCGCCAACAGCCGCCAACAGCCGCCGGCAGACAGCCACCGGCAGACAGCCACCGGAAGACAAGTCGCCGGAGACCACAGCCGCCGCCGCCGCCACCGGCAGACAGCCACCGGCAGACAAGCCGCCGGAGACAACAGCCGCCGGAGACAACAGCCGCCGCCGCCGCCGCCAACAGCCACCGGCAGACAAGCCGCCGGAGACAACAGCCGCCGGAGACAACAGCCGCCGCCGCCGCCGCCGCCGTCGCCGTCGCCGCAGGCAGACAGCCGCAGCGCCGGTGAAGTCGCCGGTGAAGTCGTACCAGCAGAAGCGATTTGGAGCCTCCACAGGAGGCTTCCCTGACCAAAGTTCGTAAACCTAATATTCGTAACGGAAAAAGTTCGTAAGCAAAGGTTCGTATGCAAAGGTGCGTATGCAAAGGTTCTTATCGGATAAGATTCTTATCGGATAAGGTTCGTATGGGATAAAGCTCGTAACGGCTAAAGTTCGTAATGGAAAAGGTTCGTATCGGATAAAGTTTGTATTCCAAAAGTTCGTAACGGATAAAGTTCGTATGCAAAAGGTTCGTATACTGAAGTTCGTAAAGGAAAAAGTTCGTAAAGGAAAAAGTTCGTAAAGGAAAAAGTTCGTAATGGAAAAAGTTCGTAAGCAAAGGTTCGTATGCAAAGGTTCGTATCGGATAAGTTTCGTATGGGATAAAGTTCGTAACGGCTGAAGTTCATAACGGAAAAAGTTCGTATCGGATAAAGTTCGTATTCAAAAAGTTCGTAACGGATAAGGTTCGTATGCAAAAGGTTCGTATGCTGAAGTTCGTGAAGGAAAAAGTTCGTAAGAAAAAGTTCGTATGCAAAGTTTCGTTTCGGATAAGGTTCCGAACCTTTGCTTACGAACTTTTTCCGTTACGAACCGTATGTTTACGAACTTTTGTCCGGTTACCGTTACCCTTCCGAACAGAGAGACACCGTAAATAGTATAACGACTTTTTGAATACGAACTTTATCCGATACGAATCTATTGTCCTTATGACAGGCAACACGTTACTGTTTACGGTGTCTTGCTATCTCTCCGTTCGGAAGGGTAACGGTAACCGGACAAAAGTCGTAAACATAAGGTTAGTAACGGAAAAAGTTCGTAAGCAAAGGTTCGGAACCTTATCCGATACGGACCTTTGCATACGAACCTTTTCTTACGAACTTTTTCCATTACGAACTGTTTTCCTTTACGAACTTCAGCATACGAGCCTTTTGCATACGAACTTTATCCGTTACGAACTTTTTTAATACGAACTTTATCCAATACGAACCTTTTCCATTACGAACTTTAACCGTTACGAACTTTATCCCATACGAACATTATCCGATACGAACCTTTGCATACGAACCTTTGCTTACGAACCTCTGCTTTTTCCATTACGAACTTTTTCCATTGCGAACTTCAGCATACGAACCTTTTGCATATGAACTTTATCCGTTACGAACTTTTTTAATACGAACTTTATCCGATACGAACCTTTTCCATTACGAACATAAGCCGTTACGAAATTTATCCCATACGAACCTTTGCTGATACGAACCTTTGCATACGAACCTTTACCTACGAACTTTTTCCGTTACGAACCTTATGTTTACGAACTTTGGTCCGGTTACCCCACAGGAGCTTTGAGCCCCATCTTGTCCTATAACAGTTACTTTCCACTTCTGTTTTGGTTCACGAACAGCTGCTGCGTCGCCCCATTCGTCGATGACAGGACGAATTTCGCTCTGTGGCAGCTATAAATACGGCTTTTGACCGCTGCACTGTGGGGCCTTTCGCCCTGCAGCCTGCCGGATTAAAAACATGAAGGTTCCCATTTTCCCTTCAAACTGCACTGCCCGGAACCGAAATTATCTGAATTTTTCGAATTTGTTTTTTTCTGAATTTGGTCTTTTCGAATCTGATTTTTTCGGCATTGGTTTTCCCCGTTAACCTCTACTAGCATATGAAAAACGCGACATAAACTGGTTTGTGGACAGAAGCGACAGAAGCGCCACCCGTTTCAGGCGAAATACATGCACCACACTTGGCTGGTTGTACGTGCATGTTCCTCGACTAATTTGAACAAAACCGCTTTTGTCACTTTTCATTTTATTTCAGTGCAAAGCTTAACGAACAAAGGAAAATCCTTTGAGTCTTGCATACATTGAGCTCTGCTTTAAAACAGTGGCGGATCTAGGTTTCGAGTTGGGGGGGGGGGGGCAAAAAATTCGCTCCGTTTCGTCAGCGAAAAGTTGTTGACCGGGGGGGGGCTGTCGGGTCGTCAGCGCAGAGTCGTTGAGCGGGGGGGGGGGGGGGGGTGGCGTCGGATCATCGACAGCGGGAAAGGTCTTTGAGCGGGGGGGGGGGGGGGAGTCGGGTCGTTAGCACGAAAATTTCGTTGAGCGGGGAGGGGGTAAATCTCGCTTTCCCGGAACAAAAATCACAACCTTCCAGAACGGTTGGGGTGATATACATTTGCCTACCGATTTGTCGTTGTGGGGGGGGGGGGGAATTGGGGCATTCCAGAACAGATTAACAAAAACAATCTCTAAATAACACACTACATCTAATATTTCGATTAAACTACGTGTCTGGGTTATCTGGGCTGTTGATTTACACAGTGAACTTTTCAGCCTCGTCCGTCAAATGGTTTTCGAGTTACAGCCTCGAGCAACTTTGTAATATCAAGCAAAACTCAAATTTTCAGCGCACAATATCTCCCATCTAAACCAGTAAAACGCCTTAGAGGGACTGTCGCACCTTAACATTATATTTGAGTTGAGATAGCCATTTTGATGGCTTGGCATTGAAATTAAGTATGGTAGCAGTTAAAACATCCACAATGATCTAATCAAAAATATATTAGTTTGATTTTGACATCTGTAAAACATAAGGCCCATGTGTATTTGAATAGGGCCTCTAAACCGACAGCGTCGTCTCTCTTTACCCAACTGGTAATGATAGTCGACTTGTTTTAAGGTGAACCTTGGAGATATTTGCTACGTTTCAATGGTTTGGTAATCGGTTTGTTTTGTATTCAAAGCGCCAGAATTGTCTCGAAATAATTGTGTCCATACTTTGACAACGTAAAGGATGTGTACTGTGTAGCCCTCTAGAGCTCAATATGACGTCATCATCCCAAATATTAAAACTGAACCTTTTATGAAATTGAGCACTGTTTGCGAGAAACAAATGTGATAATCGTGTTCGACAGCAATTACTTCATATTTTGCGCCACAAGTGGCGTACATTTGACAACTTTTGGGAAGGTGGGACAGTCCCTTTAATCGGCGGTAACCGAGCGGTATCTGTTGCTTCCTTGGGACAAATTACATACAAAATATTTGTTAATGTTTGTTTAATCGACCTTCTCCTTGAATGTACCAAAGTAAGAAATTAAACTTTGTTTTACATTTGCATTCGGGCACAGCCCTTCATCAGATGTATTGCAATCGAAATAACACATCATTCACATACACGACACAAGAATAGACATTTAGCACAGCTCGTGAAAATCAGAGACTACATCCTCCACCCAGCCCAGCTGAAAACCTACCCGATTCAAAATAAATAAATAAATAAAGGCGAACATTTTGTAGATCAATCACACGAAATTACATTCCTAAGATCACGCTCCATGATAGCATATTATTGTTCTTAGCCAATAGCTATATCAATAAATAAAGAATAAAGACGAACAATTTTGTTAAAGCAGTCACACGAAATCGCACTCCCATCCTGATATGACACGCCACGATGACATATACTGTTCTAAGCAAGTAGCTATATAAATCACGACGGAAAAAATCATACAAAAAGCATTCCTATCCTGAGATAATGCGCCACGATGACATGTTTTCGTTCAAGCTCGGTTTTTTGTTTCTGATACACAGAGATTCAGCAATTTTCCTATCTGGGTGGGCTTTCGTTTTCATCAAAACTTTAACTTCCAAAAGAGGATCAGCAAGTTTGTCTGCCTTAAGGATTCCTTTGTGGAATGACTCAAAATGATCACCTATCAGAGTTAGCTTGGTCTCATTTACCGCGCACCTCAAGTGTTCATTGTAACGAAGGCGTAGAGGTCTTTTGGATTCCCCAATATAAGAAGCCCCACACAGCCTGCAAGTCAGCTCATATAAGACATTTTTATCTGTACATCTACCCTTTTTGATCATTTTACAAGTGTTGCAAGTCCTGTTGCCTGCAGGACATGGCGGGTCCGTGAGTGAAGAATGAACTAATGTGCGTTTTAGCGTATCCGGTGTGTACGAGGCTACGTTTACGTTCAGACCGGAGTTCCGTGCCACCCGCTTCACCTTACATAAAACCGTTTCATCCACATAAGGCAACAAAAGGACACCAGTAGCTTCACGATCCGGCCGGCCCGCACCCCGCTCCCCACCTCTCGCGCCCGCCTCACGCTCAGCTCCACCCCTCCTCTCCCACGTGCCTCCGCGGCCCCCTGTCGACCTCTTCACCTGTCTCTGAACACTCCTCAGAATATGTGCCGGATAGCCATTCCTTGAAAAAAGATCCCATATCTTACCTAAGCTTCTTTTCTTCGCGTCTTCGTTTGAAGACAGCCTAATTGCTCTCCTATATTGAGATCGCAGGGTGTTCAGCTTAGTGCGCTTAGGGTGAGCTGAACGATAGTGCAAAATTATGCCTGCATTGCTCGGTTTGACGTACAGTTCAGACTGATACAAGCACTTCCCTTCCTTGCTGTACAAAGTGATCAGAGTATCAAGCATTGAAACCGAACCTTCGCCCTCCCCAGACATTTCACATGTAAACTGAATTATGTCGTCAATCCCGTTTAGGTAAGCGACGAAGTCGTTTAGAGCATCTTTGCCATGCAGCCAGACACCAGCGTAATCATCTATAAATCTGGCGAAAAAATCCGGTTTTAGACCTGCCCTGTCTAACGCTAGTGTCTCAAAGCGATCCAGATATATGATAGCCACAGCTGGTGCGACAGGATTCCCCATAGCTACGCCCTCTTTTTGCATGTAAAACTGATGTCCAAACCTAAAGATGTTGTTTTTCAGGCAGTCCTGCAGTAGGTCACATATATCATAGATACTTAGCCCTGCTGTGTCTATCCTATCCTCGTACCTTATCAGAGCCTCGCGCACCGCCTCTATTGCCTCGTCCACTGGGATACTGCCGTATAAATTCACATCTATGCTGAAGAACATGGCATTGGCTGGTACAGAGCGTTCACCCCAAAATCGTTGCAGTCTTTGAAGGAAGTCATCAGTGTCTACCAGATGCAGAGGGACGAACTGAAGAAGTTGTTGCAGGATTTTGTCCAGCATCCATGACGTCTTCTCCGTTGGACCTCCGCACGTGGCTATCACGGGCCTGAGTGGGACGTGCGGTTTATGGTCTTTTGGCAGACCATAGAAGACCGGGGTCCTGCTGTGATTAGGAGTTAGCTCCTCTATGCACTTGTCTGGCAACTTATCCCGTACTGTCCGCTTGAAAATTCGCTTAGTTGTAGCTTCAACCTTGGCGGTCTTGTCGTGATCGAGCAGTGTGTAGCTGGTGTCGTCAAAGTTACATACAAAATAAGTTGTATTACATTTGTCATGATCTCCTTTCTAGAATCCGCCAAAAGGGAGTACGTCCTGAGCGCTGCATGCTTCATCGTATAGATTAATGTTTAGATAAATCAAGCCATTTTTTATCAAGAATGATTTGTGTTCATTTCGACATTTCCATGTGCCACGCGCTGTGACACCACTTCTATCAGAACGCACCATACAAAAATCAAAATTGATTTGATGGTCCTATCCAATGGTGAAAACCCGATCTCAATCGAAGCAGTGGTTGCAAAGTTATTAGCTTCCGAAAAGCGTCTGTACGGCCGGTTCTGGCCGGTTCGGGCCGGGTCAAATGTAAATTTGTATAGTAAGTTGACGGGAAACCTCACGGGCGCTTCGCGCCCGCTCGGTAATCACCAGAATCATCAGGAACAATAGATTATGATGGGTTTTTTTATTCTGAAATTTTACTATTTCAACACGTGATCTCAGGTCAAATCACGTGATTTTAAAATGTGGTCTTCTAAAATTCGGATTTTTTTCCCATGCCAGAATGGACACATTCTGGCATGGGAATACATAAACCTTACATAAACCTTCGATGTTTAAAAATTGTTGAGTTTTTTCTAAATATCATATTTATATTTTTGTATTTGGAAAAATCATGGTCACCAGCACGTCTCTGGTAATAACTTAGCGCGTAATTGTGCTAGAGAGCTCAATTAAACGGCATTATGCTTAGGTATCTCGTCGACCTGCTTTCAATGATATACATCAGTCCTGTAGTCGCTCTGTGACCTCAAGGTCATGTGACCAGAGGTCACCCGGTGCAGTCCACGTCAGATCGACCAAACCATAACATCCTACTTCTCACATTTCGATTAAACTAGGTGTCGGGGGTTATCTGGGTCGTACATTCACGCTGTAAAATTTGTAACCCCGTCCGTCGAACGGTTTTCGAGTTATAACCGCAGGCATCTCTGTAATGTCGCACAAAGGTATAATTTTCTTCGTGCGATATATATTGGGATATATCCTATAAATAATTGGAATGATATAAAACTATGTATCATCAGAATCGCCATGAACCACAAAATAATGTAATGTAATCTTGTGTGAGAACTCGAATGGAAAAGTGTCGAAATTTTGGCATGTGACCTCGGGTCAGGCCTCGTGATTTCGTTATGTTCTCATTTAAAATTCGTGATTTTTTTTAGGTGGAAAAGGAGGGTGCAGGCCCTTTGAATCATGTGCCAACCTATTTCGGTCAGTGACCAAGATCACATGATGACATAATAAAATATTTCGCTGATAGGCGTCTGTGGGTCCGCAAGATATACATTTTTCTCCTCTCTATTTCCAGACCGAGAATGTTATAAAAATAGCTAAAAGTGTCTTCCTGAGAGAAAAAAAAACGCTCAATTGTACGACATAAAACGAGAAATGTCAACAAATTATCTATTGTATAATCAAGCCAGGTCATTTGGGAAATCAACCTCAGGGGACGTGACCTTGAGGCCATGGAGTGACATGCGGGGATCATTGATGCATCATTGAATGCAGCTCGACGGGACAGATATAATGCCGTTCAGTTAAGCTCTCTAGCACAATAGTAATGTGCAAAGTTATTACCAAAGACCATGATTCTTCAACAACAAAAATATATATATATAGGAAAAACCTATCTCCAATTTCTTACCATCGAAGGTCAATATATCGAAGTCGATTCTGGCAAGAAAAAAATTCCGAATTTTAAATGGCCACATAATAAAATCACGTGATATGACCTAAGATCGCATGTGGGGCATTCAACAGTAAGACAACCGGTGGGTGCCGTCTGACCATTTTTAATTTGCTTAAAAAGTTGTGTATTGGGGTTTCAAGGGCGGAGAATTCATGGGTGGTGACCAGAAAATTCCCTCGATTTTTTCTTCTCCAAAATACGATCTTCCGTATTTTCCCAAGTTCACTCTGCAGGCCTAATTTTGACGACCAATAACTCTGAGACTAAAGAAGTGATTTTGTGTATTGTTTGGATCGGGATTAGTCAAAGAACAATTTGGCAATCTCGGATTTTCTATGTTAATTTTGTCACGTGACCTCGTGACCCTACATTTTGCGCCGTGACCTTGACCTGTTGGAAACCGAAATGTTTTTTTCGTCTGATGACGATTGGAGTTCCATTGATATCCTTTCGTATAAAAAATATCAAAGTGGGGTTCGACCTGTAAAATCTACTTTTGAGCCATGCAATGCGCACAATACGCTGTTTGGGTACGTTAAGTTGAATTGGCCTGGCAGGTCATATGGCGACCTGATGTCGGTGTAACAGGCACCAACCGAGAGGTTTCGTCGTCAGGAGTCACTCTGGGCTTTGTTTCGAAAGAGTATGTCAAGTAGATGCGAAGCTATCGACGGACAGGTGCCCAAACGGCGTATTATGTCAGCATTGCAGGACTAAAAAAAAATACAGGTTGAATCCCACTTTTTATATTTTGTTATACGAAAGGACATCAATGAAGCTCAAATCTTCATCAGACGGAAATTTTAATTCTAGTTTCCAACAGGTCCAACTCCATGTTACTGTGGTCACGGCGCAAAAAGTAGGTCACGAAATCACGTGACAACAAAAAATCGAAACTCCGTGATTACCAAATTGTTCTTCGACTAATCCCCTGATCCAAACAAAAAGAAGTTGATCAAAATCGCTTTTTTAGTCTCGGAGTTATTGGTCGTCAAAATTAGGCCTGCACAGTGAACTTGGGAAGATACGGAAGGCCGTATCTTGGAAAATGTATTTTTTGGTATTTTTTGGTCTCCACCAAATTTTTGGGATTTTTTGGCCCTTGAAAGTGCACAACTTTTCAAGAAAATCACAAATGGTCTGACGGCAATTTTTTTTGGTTGTCTTACTGTGTTTTTTGGTTGTCTCATGTAAAAATAAAAAAAATCGTATTTTCGAAGAAAAATTTATCCGCCACTGTACCAGGACAAAAATCACAACCTGCCGGATCGGTTTGGGGGAGGGGAAAAAACATACGTTTGCCTACTGATATTTCATTGGGGGGGAGGATAAATTGCCCATTTTGCCCAACCTGCTGTAAAATGAGGATCAACCCAAAATTTAAATTTAAAAAACTTACTGACATGTAAATGTAAGTTTATATAAAGTTTGACAGCGAGTGACGCTTCGAGACACACACCAGCGTAGTCGCCAGATTGTTCTGATGTTGTCCCAATCCTGAAACGGCGCCCCTACTCGCCCCTTTGATTGCTACAGCCAATTGTTAATTACGTTGTTAATTTTTAATTATGCTAATTACGGCACGGCAGGACCATACAAATCCACGAACAAAGCAAAACGTTAACCCGCGCCGTGCCGGTGCTCGGCGCACCTTCGCCGTGCCGGGGGGTTAGACATCCCCCTCTAACTCGAAAACTATAAGGGATAGAAATACATGGAAAAAGACACTCGAAAGCTCTCGAGAAACAGATTCGAAAGTACTTCACATATTTTTTCCTTAAGCCAATATTGAGGTCACCAGAGGTCATCAAATATCAAATTTTCCAGTTTTAGGACTTCGCTCCTGAAACCCCAAGATATCACAGGAACTATGATAGCTAGGAACAAACGGAAAAAAGCAATGGAAAGCTCTTGACAAATGCAATCGCAAAGTGTCCTCAGATTTTAGCACAGATCAATAGTTTAGAGTCCAGATCTCATAAAATGTCAAAAGGCCGATTTTCTACAAAAACAGTTTTTCACGAATAACCTTTTCCCTGATATCGACAAGGCAATAAGTTTGATGTCATCGTGTTTGTCTCGTCAAGGCGCTTCGACTCATGTTAGTGTTGACCAGGTTGGGTCAATTTCAAAATTTGACATCAGGTCAAGGTCAAGTGGTGACCCAGTGGTTGCATATGGGAAGACGTGCCTCGATGACACAAACACATTGGTGTCGGTTTCACTTCCCTATCGTCATTATGTCGAGAGTTGTTGACATACAACAGTTGGTGACCTCGGATGACCTCGATTGACCCTGTAGGGGTCACTGAACAAAAATGGCACCTAGGTCATCAAGAATGGCCGATAATAACATGATCCAGAAGGAATAAGACTGATATCTTGCGTATCCTTGGAATAGAAAGCATTTTAATATTTCCCCATTTACTTATAATGGGGAGGTCACGAAATTGACCCGACCTTAGGTCGCCGATATAACAAATCCAAGATAAAAGAATTGTAGATGTATGTGACCTTATGAAATCTGTAAGTGTAAAACCGATCATCCAAAAACTGTGACTGTTGTACGACCACAAGTTTTTTTGGAGGTGGGGTCACATGACCTGGTCTGGTGACCTGACCTGAGATGACCCGATGTATTTTTATTAAACATAATGTGGGCAATTGATGCCCGAACAACTGTGCAGAAAACGGCAGCGCTGCGCGCCTCCGTTTTCCCGCTATCCTTGAACAACCTGAGGGGGGTCTAAACACACACACCCCTCCCCCCCCCCCCCCCCCCGGCACGGCGCGGGTTAAGCAACATCAAATGGCTCCTCAGTGACCTGACATGACCTTTGCCGTTGACCTGATTATTCTCATGACTGGCTATCAACAGCCTAATCTGACCATCATGACCATCCTGAGTCCAAACTGACGCAAATAAAACTGCTGCAGCGCGAACACACCTTACGGCGCTCAGACTGCCGTACAGACCTTGCATTATGACGTTATTACTCTGTGACCTCACCGCCGCAGACTGGTTATTGATTCAACACTGATTGAATCGATTGGAATCGTTCAATCAAAATTCCTTGAATCAAACAATATTTGATTCACCACCAGATCTTTTGATTCATGAATCGTGATTGAATCAAAACCCGCATCAAATCAAAGCTGATTGAATCAAAATATTTACCGATTCTTAACGATTTAAGTACACTGGTAAATTGTGCAAATACATACCGTCCCAGTGGCTACATTCATTTATACTGAAATATTATTGCTGTAACAATGTTTTAATGATCATATCTGTTTATGTTTCCATTTGTATTCATTTGACATAAATTCACCACATAGTCAAATGTTGAATCAAACGTGAATCGATCGAAATATTTGTTTTGATTCTTTGAATCGGAAAGAATCAATTCTAAAAATGTTATCCGTGAATCGAACGGTGATTGAATCATTCAGATTCGAAAATGAATCATGATTGAATCGTTCCAAAAAAAATTGAATCAATAACCAGTCTGGGTCACTGACCTGACCTTAAAGGAAATAGTTCACCTTGTAATTTTTTACCAAACACGATTTGATTATATTTGTTAATACAATTTATTTGTATTTTGTCAAAAATGGCCTTATATCGCGCCGATTCAGGACATAAGGTCGTAAATTTGTATTGTTTATCAAAAACAATACAAATTTAAAAATTCATACTCTCGGAGTCAGAGTCCTGACGTCACGCGAATGTAAAAAAATGGTTCAGCCAATCAGATTCGAAAGTAGTCGCGTAAGGATAGACTCGCATTGGAGATGTGCCAACCGGCGGCCGTCGTTTCGCTTGCTAGCACCAGCTGCAAGCTGATTGGCTGATGGTATAGCATCTGCCCGGGCTAGAACCAGTACAACATTATTTCGCCAGCACCGCATTCCTTCGCCAAAAAGTAAAATACATTCGGCTGGAAAGTCTTTTCAGTCAAGAAAACTTGCAGATAGGGGTTTCCCAACACGGGCTACACAACTGCTATCTCAGTTTAAAATTAATATTGAAGGTGAACTATTTACTTTAAACTGTTTTTGCTGTCAAAATGTGCGCAATGGATTCCTCTTTCGTATGGCGCAGCTGGTTGCACTGCGGTTGACGGCGTTGGCCGTCATTAATTAATTTCGGCTAATCGGCAAAAGGCCCCACTGTGCGCTGACTACAGAGCGCTGACCGCTGACCGCTGACCGCTGACCGCTGACCGCTGACCGCTGACCGCTGACCGCTGACCGCTGACCGCTGACCGCTGACCGCTGACCGCTGACCGCTGACTGCTGACCGCTGACTGCTGACTGCTGACTGCTGACTGCTGACTGCTGACTGCTGACCGCTGACCGCTGACCGCTGACCGCTGACCGCTGACCGCGATCGTTTCCGCCCGTCATTTCCGCCGGTATTGGCGTTTAGTGACGCTCGGCGCTGGGACCGGTGAGCCGTGACGAATGTGACGATCGTGGCGTGTCAATTCACGAGCCGGCCGGCCGAGCGTGACGCGCCGGACGTCACGCGCGGCGCGAGCGGGGCATGTCGCTACCGCGGGCGCGTGACGTGACGCGGTCGCAGAGAGTGGACGGTAGACGGTAGACGGTAGACGGTAGACGGTAGACGGTAGACGGTAGACGGTAGACGGTAGACGGTAGACGGCGGACGGCGGACGGCGGACGGCGGACGGCGGACGGCGGACGGTGGACGGCGGACGGTGGACGGTGGACGGTGGACGGTGGACGGTGGACGGTGGTGCTCACTGCTCACTGCTCACTGTTCACTGTTCACTGCGCACTGCTCACTGCTCACTGTTCACTGATCACTGATCACTGATCACTGATCACTGATCACTGATCACTGATCACTGATCACTGATCACTGATCACTGATCACTGATCACTGATCACTGATCACTGATCACTGATCACTGATCACTGATCACTGATCACTGATCACTGATCACTGATCACTGATCACTGATCACTGATCACTGATCACTGATCACTGATCACTGATCACTGATCACTGATCACTGATCACTGATCACTGATCACTGATCACTGCTCACTGCTCACTGCTCACTGCTCACTGCTCACTGCTCACTGCTCACTGCTCACTGCTCACTGCTCACTGCTCACTGCTCACTGCTCACTGCTCACTGCTCACTGCTCACTGCTCACTGCTCACTGCTCACTGCTCACTGCTCACTGCTCACTGCTCACTGCTCACTGCTCACTGCTCACTGATTACTGATTACCACTCAAACCGCATTGGTTTCCGAATCATTAACGAACTGCCTTGAACAGCATGCCACAATCACTGCCTAGTAAGACTGACCCGGCGACGACCCGGCGTTGGTAACACCACCACCACAGTGAACTGGTTACCATTGGACCGCTCAGGGCCACGTCACGTCAGTGATGCTGGTAAGCCAGACTCGAACGTCTTCTGTCCGTCCGACCTGGCCGGCCAGCTGCCGCCTGTGTGGGGCGCGGCGGAGGGAGGCGACCACATCGCACCGCTCCTCGTGTAGTCAGCCGGCCACATCGCACCGCTCCTCGTGTAGTCAGCCGGCCACAGCGCACCGCTCCTCGTGTAGTCAGCCGGCCACAGCGCACCGCTCCTCGTGTAGTCAGCCGGCCACAGCGCACCGCTCCTCGTGTAGTCAGCCGGCCACCGTTGCTGACTGACTACACCGCTCTGACTACACCGCTCCTCGCTCCTCGGCTGACTACACCGCTCCTCGTGTAGTCAGCCGGCCACAGCGCACCGCTCCTCGTGTAGTCAGCCGGCCACAGCGCACCGCTCCTCGTGTAGTCAGCCGGCCACCGTTGCTGACTGACTACACCGCTCTGACTACACCGCTCCTCGCTCCTCGGCTGACTACACCGCTCCTCGTGTAGTCAGCCGGCCACAGCGCACCGCTCCTCGTGTAGTCAGCCGGCCACAGCGCACCGCTCCTCGTGTAGTCAGTCCATTGTTCGCGGTCAGAGGTGCGAGTGGTATCCGTTTCTGGACGTTGAACCGCACGCCGCCTGTGTTTCGTGCTGTCCTGCAGCTACAATGTGAGCGGGAGTATAGAGTCTGTACAGAGTGCATAACGCTTTGCGGAAGTGTCGAGCTGCACGCCGCGGGTTCGATAGAGAGGTGGTGGGGCGAGGCACCTCTATTGGGATATTCCGCACAGTACATCGTCAGACCAAGGCACACAGGTCTGGCCTCTGGGATATGATAAGAGGGTCATATACGCAGACCAAGGTACACAGGTCTGGCCTCTGGGATATGATAAGAGGGTCATATACGCAGACCAAGGTGCACAGGTCTGGCCTCTGGGATATGATAAGAGGGTCATATACGCAGACCAAGGTACACAGGTCTGGCCTCTGGGATATGATAAGAGGGTCATATACGCAGACCAAGGCACACAGGTCTGGCCTCTGGGATATGATAAGAGGGTCATATACGGGAGAGGCCACAGGCCATTTGTTGGCCATTACCTGGACCCGGGGCGAGTTTAATGGAGAATGCAGATCTGGTCAGGCTCTCCTAATCTAATCAGCATGCCGGCCGAGTGCGGCGCGGAGTGCGACTCTGCCGTGTTCTCTAGACCGGCGCTAATCACAGAGCTGCACCAAATTGCACTGCTCTCTTCCGCTCTAATGCGCCATCTCTCTTCCGCTCTAATGCGCCATCTCTCTTCTCTCTTCCGCTCTAATCCGCCATCTCTCTTCTCTCTTCCGCTCTAATGCGCCATCTCTCTTCTCTCTTCCTCTCTAATGCGCCATCTCTCTTCTCTCTTCCGCTCTAATCCGCCATCTCTCTTCTCTCTTCCGCTCTAATCCGCCATCTCTCTTCTCTCTTCCGCTCTAATCCGCCATCTCTCTTCTCTCTTCCGCTCTAATCCGCCATCTCTCTTCTCTCTTCCGCTCTAATGCGCCATCTCTCTGCGCTCTTCCTCTCTAATCCGCCATCTCTCTGCTCTCTTCCGCTCTAATCCGCCATCTCTCTTCTCTCTTCCGCTCTAATCCGCCATATCTCTTCTCTCTTCTGCTATAATGCGCCATCTCTCTGCTCTCTTCCTCTCTAATCCGCCATATCTCTGCTCTCTTCCGCTCTAATCCGCCATCTCTCTTCTCTCTTCCGCTCTAATCCGCCATCTCTCTTCTCTCTTCCGCTCTAATCCGCCATCTCTCTTCTCTCTTCCGCTCTAATGCGCCATCTCTCTTCTCTCTTCCGCTCTAATGCGCCATCTCTCTTCCGCTCTAATGCGCCATCTCTCTTCTCTCTTCCGCTCTAATCCGCCATCTCTCTTCTCTCTTCCGCTATAATGCGCCATCTCTCTTCTCTCTTCCTCTCTAATGCGCCATCTCTCTTCTCTCTTCCGCTCTAATCCGCCATCTCTTCTCTCTTCCGCTCTAATCCGCCATCTCTCTTCTCTCTTCCGCTCTAATCCGCCATCTCTCCTCTCTCTTCCGCTCTAATCCGCCATCTCTCTTCTCTCTTCCGCTCTAATGCGCCATCTCTCTGCTCTCTTCCTCTCTAATCCGCCATCTCTCTGCTCTCTTCCGCTCTAATCCGCCATCTCTCTTCTCTCTTCCGCTCTAATCCGCCATCTCTCTTCTCTCTTCTGCTATAATGCGCTATCTCTCTGCTCTCTTCCTCTCTAATCCGCCATATCTCTGCTCTCTTCCGCTCTAATCCGCCATCTCTCTTCTCTCTTCCGCTCTAATCCGCCATCTCTCTTCTCTCCTCCGCTCTAATGCGCCATCTCTCTTCTCTCTTCCGCTCTAATGCGCCATCTCTCTTCTCTCTTCCGCTCTAATGCGCCATCTCTCTTCTCTCTTCCGCTCTAATGCGCCATCTCTCTGCTCTCTTCTGCTCTAATGCGCCATTTCTCTTCTCTCTTCCGCTCTAATCCGCCATCTCTCTTCTCTCTTCCGCTCTAATCCGCCATCTCTCTTCTCTCTTCCGCTCTAATGCGCCATCTCTCTTCTCTCTTCCGCTCTAATGCGCCATCTCTCTTCTCTCTTCCGCTCTAATCCGCCATCTCTCTTCTCTTCCGCTCTAATCCGCCATCTCTCTGCTCTCTTCCTCTCTAATCCGCCATCTCTCTGCTCTCTTCCGCTCTAATCCGCCATCTCTCTTCTCTCTTCCGCTCTAATCCGCCATCTCTCTTCTCTCTTCCGCTCTAATGCGCCATATCTCTTCTCTCTTCCGCTCTAATCTGCCATCTCTCTTCTCTCTTCCGCTCTAATCCGCCATCTCTCTTCTCTCTTCCGCTCTAATGCGCCATCTCTCTTCTCTCTTCCGCTCTAATCCGCCATCTCTCTTCTCTCTTCCGCTCTAATCCGCCATCTCTCTTCTCTCTTCCGCTCTAATGCGCCATCTCTCTTCTCTCTTCCGCTCTAATGCGCCATCTCTCTTCTCTCTTCCGCTCTAATGCGCCATCTCTCTTCTCTCTTCCGCTCTAATCCGCCATCTCTCTTCTCTCTTCCGCTCTAATGCGCCATCTCTCTTCTCTCTTCTGCTCTAATGCGCCATCTCTCTTCTCTCTTCCGCTCTAATCCGCCATCTCTCTTCTCTCTTCCGCTCTAATCCGCCATCTCTCTTCTCTCTTCCGCTCTAATGCGCCATCTCTCTTCTCTCTTCCGCTCTAATGCGCCATCTCTCTTCTCTCTTCTGCTCTAATGCGCCATCTCTCTTCTCTCTTCCGCTCTAATCCGCCATCTCTCTTCTCTCTTCCGCTCTAATCCGCCATCTCTCTTCTCTCTTCCGCTCTAATCCGCCATCTCTCTTCTCTCTTCCGCTCTAATCCGCCATCTCTCTTCTCTCTTCCGCTCTAATCCGCCATCTCTCTTCTCTCTTCTGCTCTAATGCGCCATCTCTATTCTCTCTTCCGCTCTAATCCGCCATCTATCTTCTCTCTTCCGCTCTAATCCGCCATCTCTCTTCTCTCTTCCGCTATAATGCGCCATCTCTCTTCCGCTCTAATGCGCCATCTCCCTTCTCTCTTCCTCTCTAATGCGCCATCTCTCTTCTCTCTTCCGCTCTAATCCGCCATCTCTCTTCTCTCTTCCGCTCTAATCCGCCATCTCTCTTCTCTCTTCCGCTCTAATCCGCCATCTCTCTTCTCTCTTCCGCTCTAATCCGCCATCTCTCTTCTCTCTTCCGCTCTAATGTGCCATCTCTCTGCTCTCTTCCTCTCTAATCCGCCATATCTCTGCTCTCTTCCTCTCTAATCCGCCATCTCTGCTCTCTTCCGCTCTAATCCGCCATCTCTCTTCTCTCTTCCGCTCTAATCCGCCATCTCTCTTCTCTCTTCCGCTCTAATCCGCCATCTCTCTTCTCTCTTCCGCTCTAATGCGCCATCTCTCTTCTCTCTTCCGCTCTAATGCGCCATCTCTCTTCCGCTCTAATCCGCCATCTCTCTTCTCTCTTCCGCTCTAATCCGCCATCTCTCTTCTCTCTTCCGCTCTAATGCGCCATCTCTCTTCTCTCTTCCGCTCTAATGCGCCATCTCTCTTCTCTCTTCCGCTCTAATGCGCCATCTCTCTTCTCTCTTCCGCTCTAATCCGCCATCTCTCTTCTCTCTTCCGCTCTAATGCGCCATCTCTCTTCTCTCTTCTGCTCTAATCCGCCATCTCTCTTCTCTCTTCCGCTCTAATCCGCCATCTCTCTTCTCTCTTCCGTTCTAATCCGCCATATCTCTTCTCTCTTCCGCTCTAATGCGCCATCTCTCTGCTCTCTTCCGCTCTAATGCGCCATCTCTCTTCTCTCTTCCGCTCTAATCCGCCATCTCTCTTCTCTCTTCCGCTCTAATCCGCCATCTCTCTTCTCTCTTCCGCTCTAATGCGCCATCTCTCTTCTCTCTTCCGCTCTAATGCGCCATCTCTCTTCTCTCTTCCGCTCTAATCCGCCATATCTCTTCTCTCTTCCGCTCTAATCCGCCATCTCTCTGCTCTCTTCCTCTCTAATCCGCCATCTCTCTGCTCTCTTCCGCTCTAATCCGCCATCTCTCTTCTCTCTTCCGCTCTAATCCGCCATCTCTCTTCTCTCTTCCGCTCTAATCCGCCATCTCTCTTCTCTCTTCCGCTCTAATCCGCCATCTCTCTTCTCTCTTCCGCTCTAATCCGCCATCTCTCTTCTCTCTTCTGCTCTAATGCGCCATCTCTCTTCTCTCTTCCGCTCTAATCCGCCATCTCTCTTCTCTCTTCCGCTCTAATCCGCCATCTCTCTTCTCTCTTCCGCTCTAATCCGCCATCTCTCTTCTCTCTTCCGCTCTAATGCGCCATCTCTCTTCTCTCTTCCGCTCTAATGCGCCATCTCTCTTCTCTCTGCTGCTCTAATGCGCCATCTCTCTTCTCTCTTCCACTCTAATCCGCCATCTCTCTTCTCTCTTCCGCTCTAATGCGCCATCTCTTCTCTCTTCTGCTCTAATGCGCCATCTCTCTTCTCTCTTCCGCTCTAATCCGCCATCTCTCTTCTCTCTTCCGCTCTAATCCGCCATCTCTCTTCTCTCTTCCGCTCTAATCCGCCATCTCTCTGCTCTCTTCCGCTCTAATCCGCCATCTCTCTTCTCTCTTCCGCTCTAATCCGCCATCTCTCTTCTCTCTTCTGCTCTAATGCGCCATCTCTCTTCTCTCTTCCGCTCTAATCCGCCATCTATCTTCTCTCTTCCGCTCTAATCCGCCATCTCTCTTCTCTCTTCCGCTCTAATCCGCCATCTCTCTTCTCTATTCCGCTCTAATGCGCCATCTCTCTTCTCTATTCCGCTCTAATCCGCCATCTCTCTTCTCTCTTCTGCTCTAATGCGCCATCTCTCTTCTCTCTTCCGCTCTAATCCGCCATCTCTCTTCTCTCTTCCGCTCTAATCCGCCATCTCTCTTCTCTCTTCCGCTCTAATCCGCCATCTCTCTTCTCTCTTCCGCTCTAATCCGCCATCTCTCTGCTCTCTTCCGCTCTAATACGCCATCTCTCTTCTCTCTTCCGCTCTAATCCGCCATCTCTCTTCTCTCTTCTGCTCTAATGCGCCATCTCTCTTCTCTCTTCCGCTCTAATCCGCCATCTCTCTTCTCTCTTCCGCTCTAATCCGCCATCTCTCTTCTCTCTTCCGCTCTAATCCGCCATCTCTCTTCTCTCTTCCGCTCTAATGCGCCATCTCTCTTCTCTCTTCCGCTCTAATCCGCCATCTCTCTTCTCTCTTCTGCTCTAATGCGCCATCTCTCTTCTCTCTTCCGCTCTAATCCGCCATCTCTCTTCTCTCTTCCGCTCTAATGCGCCATCTCTCTTCTCTCTTCCGCTCTAATCCGCCATCTCTCTTCTCTCTTCCGCTCTAATCCGCCATCTCTCTCCCGTCCATCGTCTGCCGCAGATCAGCCGAGACCTCCGTGATGCCACCGGTGCCTCTGTGACGTCACCAGGGCCTCCGTGACGTCCCCGGTTCCTCCATGACGTCCCCGGTTCCTCCGTGACGCCTCAGCGTCTCTGTGACGCCACCGGTGCCTCTGTGACGTCACCAGGGCCTCCGTGACGTCACCGGTCACCGGCGATGTAGCCATGGTCCGTAGCCTACTTACCTCGGACAATGCACCACAAATTCTACGGGAAAAGTTGCTGCTCAGCTCTGACGTGTCAGTCCGCAGCACGCGTGCAACCGAGCGAGGGCAGCTGCGTCTGCCTCGCGTGCGAACTGAGTTTGCCCGACGCGGGTTTTTGTGTCGCGCCAGCAAGCACTGGAACGATTCGTCGTGAGTGTAGCAGTGTCTAAATCGCGAGATGCCTCTATTTGCAAAGTGTTTTATTAGAGCTTTTTTTATCTGATTTTAATCTACTCCGATGTATGTTTTTGTATATGTATACGACGTGGTCACCATAAAACCCATGAAATGGAGGGACCTAATAAACTGTATGTATGTATGTATGTACCGGTGCCTCCGTGACGTCACCGGTGCCTCCGTGACGCCTCAGCGCCTCCGTGACGCCTCAGCGTCTCCGTGACGCCACTGGTGCCTCTGTGACGTCACCGGTGCCTCTGTGACGCCTCAGCGTGTCCGTGACGCCACTGGTGCCTCTGTGACGTCACCGGGGCCTCCGTGACGCCACCGGTGCCTCTGTGACGTCACCGGTCTGCTGCCTGCACACGCGATGATTAAAGCAGGGTGTATCCTGACGGATGCTGATCGGATTCGGCGCGATACGTAAACAACATTCCGTCGTGAGCTGTCTGCGGAGAATCCACTCCTCGTCTGACAGCCGCCACTGCTACCCGACCCCCTTCGAACCGACGCGACTCATCTCGGCCTGACCCGGCCCAACCCGACCCGACCCGGCCCATCCCGGCCCATCCCGACCCGACCCGACCCGACCCGACCCGACCCGACCCAACCCGGCCCAACCCGGCCCAACCCGACCCGACCCGGCCCATCCCGGCCCATCCCGGCCCAACCCGACCCAACCCGACCCGGCCCATCCCGGCCCATCCCGACCCGACCCAACCCGGCCCAACCCGACCCAACCCGGCCCGACCCATCCCGACCCGACCCGGCCCAACCCGACCCGGCGCGCCTTGGCGCGGTGACCTTGGTGACCCGGTGAAGGGCGACTGGCGGCTGGCCGGCGCCCGCCATGCAACTTGCGTGGGTCGTCTGGCCGAGCGGCGGCGGCGTCCCGTTGCGTGCGGCGCCGGCCTGTGGGCGCGCCGCCGGGGCCACCAAGTTCTGATATCCCGTATATCAGTAGGTATCCGGCCCTGGTGGTGCCGGGATACGGGCCAGATTGGCAGCAGCCGTGTTGTGCCGGCACGAGCGGCAAGAGAGCTGATCGGCGGGGTGGTGTGGTGCGGGTGGTTTGACTGCGCGTGTTTTGCATTTCTCGGTAAATCAGCGTGTCTTCATTATACCTGCCGGGAAATTCGGCTGGCTAAAAACGGCTCACTTCTCACTGCTCAGTCATCTGCTCACTGCTCACTGCTCACTGTTCACTGCTCACTGCTCACTGCTCACTGCTCACTGCTCAGTCATCTGATCACTGCTCACTGCTCAGTCATCTGCTCACTGCTCACTTCTCACTGCTCAGTCATCTGCTCACTGCTCACTTCTCACTGCTCAGTCATCTGCTCACTGCTCACTTCTCACTGCTCAGTCATCTGCTCACTGCTCACTTCTCACTGCTCAGTCATCTGCTCACTGCTCACTTCTCACTGCTCAGTCATCTGCTCACTGCTCACTGCTCACAATTCACTGCTCACTGCTCACTGCTCACTGCTCAGTCATCTGCTCACTGCTCACTGCTCACTTCTCACTGCTCAGTCATCTGCTCACTGCTCACTTCTCACTGCTCAGTCATCTGCTCACTGCTCAC
>JAXIVJ010013797.1:0-20000 GCA_036785665.1 Chirona hameri
ACCTGATGACCGACGAAGGCCTCTCGGAGTTGCAGAGCACGCAGGACGTGCCTGGGAGAGTCACCTGCCGTGCTGCAGGTCACCTCCGACACTCTGGTCACCACAACCGAGCGAAACAACCAGCTGTCGGTTACTGACTCGCGTGCCGTCCGTCCGTCCGTCGCGTCCGTCGCGTGCCGTCCGACTGTTGTTTGCCGTCCTTGGGTATATCGGAGGCCCTTTATAGTTAATTGAGTAGAACGGCCGGTACGGATTATTTGCTGATGTTTTGACAGTCCCTGCAATACACGTGTGCTATAGAATTTCCAGTGTGGGCAACTTCCGTTACTCCGCTACTCCGTTACGAACGGAACTAATAACAGGGTAACGAGATCGTTACTCCGTTACTAAACAAACAGTTACTGAATCAAGTAACGGAGTAACGAGATCGTTACTCAGTTACTCCGTTACTAGTTCCGTTAGTAACGGAGTAGCGGAGTAACGGAAGTTGCCCACCACTGATAATTTCACATGTCGCTTTGCTGCGCTGTTCTCATCTATTCCCGCTTCAGCGGGTGACTTTTTTGCTTGCAATCCGGTGAACTTCCCGGCTCCAGCACAGCCCTACGCGGCACAGTCACACAGCACCCACGGCCAACACGGCACAGCCACACAACTGGAACAGCTAGCCAGTGTATTTCTCATACTCATACAAAGCTACATGGTTACATCTACGCCGCTGGCAGACACTGCCGGCTGTATGTGCCCACCATAGTCGATTTAGGCGTGGTTTTATTGACGTGATCAACCGACAACGAGGTGTGACGAGGGTTTAATGCATTAGAGGCACGGCCAACGACGAATGCGACATCACCTCGGAATGGTGACAGCCAACATGACGGGGCACGGCCAGGCCGACCCGCGCTGTATTGCTGTAACCAACTGAACTGTGTGGACACCCACCGAACACTGCAGCCTCGCAAGCGGCCAACATAGCGAGTTGGGAGGCTCCCCGTCCGTGGAAGAAGAAGTCACCCTGCGTCCCGCGTAGTTACTACGTCGATGGCCTGAACGTGTGTCACAACTCGGAGCTCACATCTACCTATCATTCTGAAAATATACCTCTATAACGGCAAAATCAACTTCAGATCATTTGACCACGCAGAGGAAAGACACATCAGCAAACACATGTCAAGCACAATAGTCATATGACATATCGTCATGGAATGTTCCACATTATCACAAATTCCTCTCGCGGAGAGACACGGGCGCTGGGACGGCCGCCGCGCTACCAAGCGGTGAATATTACACGTAAAGTTCCGGTCGGCCCGCGGGGCGGCGCTACGAGCGGCTGAAAATGCCCAGGATGGATTTTTTGTGCCGTCCCGGCGTGGTGGCGCCATTGGTGCTTGAGTCGGAGTCGGAGGCTCCCTCGATCTGACTCAGCTTCTTCTTCATCTGCTCATCTAGCAACTGCTGCATGTCAGACTGAAATAAGGGCGGCACCGTCAGATATCGGTATAAGACCTTGAAGAACACGGAAAAGAAGTACGTACCTAACTTATTGAAATGACACCGACTTCCTTTTTACATCCAAGTATTATCAGTACTTGATCAATCGAATGAATGGGGGTCGTTTCTATCTGGCATATGCTTCGCAACAACGAAATGAAGCATCTGCCCTGCTTCTCCTCATCCATCCCTAACCAACGAGGCACGGTGTGACCGTGTTATCTACCGCGCCGCTAAGAATCGGCCGTTACCAGACGGTGTTCTGGTGTTACACCTATAGGTGTATAGGTGTAGGTGCAGGTATACCTGCCACTGGTCGCTGCCACTGCCACCTACCAGTCACTGGTCGCTGCCACTGCCACCTACCTGCCACTGGTCGCTGCCACTGCCACCTACCTGACACTGGTCGCTGCCACTGCCACCTACCTGCCACTGGACGGTGCCACTGCCACCTACCTGCCACTGGTCGAGCTGGCACGAGAGCTCCACCTTCTGCTGTATCGACTCGAGCAGCTGAGAGTTGATCTGCATGACGTCAATCCGCGCGCGCGCCAGCTCGATCTCTGTGGCGTTCTTCCTGGCGACCGCCTTATCCCGGACCTCCCACGCCTGAGGGCGGCCAGAGGTCAGCAGAGGTCAACATAGGTCAACAGAGGTCAGCAGAGGTCAGAAGAGGTCAGCAGAGGTTAACAGAGGTCAGCAGAGGTCAGCAGAGGTCAGCAGAGGTTAACAGAGGTCATCAGAGGTCAGCAGAGGTTAACAGAGGTCAGCAGAGGTCAGCAGAGATCAGCAGAGGTCAGAAGAGGTCAGCAGAGGTCAGAAGAGGTCAGCAGAGGTTAACAGAGGTCAGCATAATTCAGCAGAGGTCAGCATAGGTCAACAGAGGTCAGCGAAAGTCACCAGAGGTCAGCGAAAGTCACCAGAGGTCAGCGAAAGTCACCAGAGGTCAGCAGAGGTCAGCAGAATATGTCACAGGTCAGTAGAGGGCAACACAGGACAGCACAGGTAAAATCCAGATCACCAAAAGTCACTAAAAGTTATCACAGGTTAGCATATATCGGAAGTCGCTTTATGCAAAGAGAAAATGCTTACTTTGAGCAGATTTAGTCATTGCAACATTCTGTAGGGTGGTAACATGCCACAAATATGGTACAGATTTGATGGCAAATTCATGAACAAATGACCATTTATACTTCATTATCAAATATCATGACAACCATTATGCAAAAAGTTCGATCAGTAACCAGCCCGTGTGCAGATCGCAGAACGCAGTATTGGAGGACATGTTCGTTAGCAGTATTGGAGGACATGTTCGTTAGCAGTATTGGAGGACATGTTCGTTAGCAGTATTGGAGGACATGTTCGTTAGCAGTATTGGAAGACATGTTCGTTAGCAGTATTGGAGGACATGTTCGTTAGCAGTATTGGAGGACATGTTCGTTAGCAGTATTGGAGGACATGTTCGTTAGCAGTATTGGAGGACATGTTCGTTAGCAGTATTGGAGGACATGTTCGTTAGCAGTATTGGAGGACATGTTCGTTAGCAGTATTGGAGGACATGTTCGTTAGCAGTATTGGAGGACATGTTCGTTAGCAGTATTGGAAGACATGTTCGTTAGCAGTATTGGAGGACATGTTCGTTAGCAGTATTGGAGGACATGTTCGTTAGCAGTATTGGAGGACATGTTCGTTAGCAGTATTGGAGGACATGTTCGTTAGCAGTATTGGAGGACATGTTCGTTAGCAGTATTGGAGGACATGTTCGTTAGCAGTATTGGAGGACATGTTCGTTAGCAGTATTGGAAGACATGTTCGTTAGCAGTATTGGAGGACATGTTCGTTAGCAGTATTGGAGGACATGTTCGTTAGCAGTATTGGAGGACATGTTCGTTAGCAGTATTGGAGGACATGTTCGTTAGCAGTATTGGAGGACATGTTCGTTAGCAGTATTGGAGGACATGTTCGTTAGCAGTATTGGAGGACATGTTCGTTAGCAGTATTGGAGGACATGTTCGTTAGCAGTATTGGAGGACATGTTCGTTAGCAGTATTGGAGGACATGTTCCAGCTAGCAGTTTGACGATCGATGTAATATTTCGGCTGGAAGTGACGGCCGGATATTGCCAGGGACCTGCTGACCTTTTTGATGAGCTCCTCCTTGGACAGGTGTGTGCTGTTGAGGTCATCCTTCAGGATGTCTCGCTCCTCCTTCAGGGCGTCGTACTGTTTCTCCCTCATCGTCAGCTGAAACGACAGCGTGGTGTGTGTTTATGCAGGAATATCCCACTCTGACTCGAAAGAACATTTTTGATTATCCAATATTGAATATGTAAATCACCTCGATAAACATGGCGATAGGCAATGCTTAAATTATCGTGCACAAAAATGTTATAAATATATGTTGATCGTATGATATTATTTTTATCGATTCAAGTTTTACCAAGACATCACCGAATATTTTGTTTCTGTCAAAATGCCGTCGAAAACTCTCATACACCAACACCAGGCTTACCTAGACCCAGCCTCTGCTAACAATTGCTACGGTTTGAGATACGTATCGACGCCAAAGCAACTCGTGCGTTTGCGTGATTGCGTTTTGTCTCCTGCCAAACAGCCAGGCGCCTGGTCTGTGTGATTATATACCTACAGGCACAGGCGCCGTAATTGTCTCACGAGACTTTCTGTTTGTCATTGACAGAAGGTCATGTGAAGGTCAAGTGTGTGTGACACACGCAGCCAGGCACCCTACGCTGCAGCACGCCTGGTAGCCAGGCACCCTACGCTGCAGCCGCCTGGTAGCCAGGCACCCTACGCTGCAGCACGCCTGGTAGCCAGGCACCCTACACTGCAGCCGCCTGGTAGCCAGGCACCCTACGCTGCAGCACGCCTGGTAGCCAGGCACCCTACACTGCAGCCGCCTGGTAGCCAGGCACCCTACGCTGCAGCTCGCCTGGTAGCCAGGCACCCTACGCTGCAGCTCGCCTGGTAGCCAGGCACCCTACGCTGCAGCTCGCCTGGTAGCCAGGCACCCTACGCTGCAGCACACCTGGTAGCCAGGTACCCTACGCTGCAGCTCGCCTGGTAGCCAGGTACCCTACGCTGCAGCCGCCTGGTAGCCAGGCACCCTTCGCTGCAGCACGCCTGGTAGCCAGGCACCCTACGCTGCAGCCGCCTGGTAGCCAGGCACCCTACGCTGCAGCCGCCTGGTAGCCAGGCACCCTACGCTGCAGCTCGCCTGGTAGCCAGGCACCCTACGCTGCAGCTCGCCTGGTAGCCAGGCACCCTACGCTGCAGCACACCTGGTAGCCAGGCACCCTACGCTGCAGCCGCCTGGTAGCCAGGCACCCTACGCTGCAGCCGCCTGGCAGCCAGGCACCCTACGCTGCAGCCGCCTGGCAGCCAGGCACCCTACGCTGCAGCACGCCTGGTAGCCAGGCACCCTACGCTGCAGCCGCCTGGCAGCCAGGCACCCTACGCTGCAGCACGCCTGGTAGCCAGGCACCCTACGCTGCAGCACGCCTGGTAGCCAGGCACCCTACGCTGCTGCCGCCTGGCAGCCAGGCACCCTACGCTGCAGCCGCCTGGTGCTGATGGTCGTTCACACTATACCAATCATGCTTACCGGGAAAAAAATGCAAGCAAAAAACAAAAACTCCCGGCTCTCCCATTCATTGTCTCGCTTCCGTCATCATATTTCCTATTTTGTCATGTCTCCTTCCCACCTGTTTTCTGTAGCGAGCTGTTGCCGTTCTAACCTGGTGCATGTGTCGGGAGAGCTCCTCTGCCTGGCGTTTGAGCGTCTCGCTCTGCTGGATCTAACCTGGTGCATGTGCCGGGAGAGGTCCTCTGCCTGGCGTTTGAGCGTCTCGCTCTGCTGGATCTAACCTGGTGCATGTATGTATCTGAAGAGCTCCTCTGCCTGGCGTTTGAGCGTCTCGCTCTGCTGGATCTAACCTGGTGCATGTGCCGGGAGAGCTCCTCTGCCTGGCTTTTGAGCGTCTCGCTCTGCTGGATCTAACCTGGAGCATGTGCCGGGAGAGCTCCTCTGCCTGGCGTTTCAGCGTCTGGCTCTGCTGGATCTAACCTGGTGCATGTGCCGGGAGAGCTCCTCTGCCTGGCGTTTCAGCGTCTGGCTCTGTTGGATCTAACCTGGTGCATGTGCCGGGAGAGCTCCTCTGCCTGGCGTTTCAGCGTCTGGCTCTGCTGGATCTAACCTGGTGCATGTGCCGGGAGAGCTCCTCTGCCTGGCGTTTGAGCGTCTCGCTCTGCTGGATCTAACCTGGTGCATGTGCCGGGAGAGCTCCTCTGCCTGGCGTTTGAGCGTCTCGCTCTGCTGGATCTAACCTGGTGCATGTATGTATCTGGGGAGCTCTTCTGCCTGGCGTTTGAGCGTCTCGCTCTGCTGGTTCTAACCTGGTGCATGTGCCGGGAGAGCTCCTCTGCCTGGCGTTTGAGCGTCTCGCTCTGCTGGCCGTGCTTCTTCTCCAGCGCGTCGTATTTCTCCTGGACGGCGTGCAGGTCTATCTCCATCTGCATCTGCGATTCGCGGCCGCATGTCTCACACGCTCCCGTCCGCGGCCGCAGCAGGTCATGGACCCGGCCCTGCAGCTCCTTAAACACCTCCTGTAGCAGCCCCGCCTGCCGGAGAGACGAGTCACAGGTCAGGTCAGAGGTCAGGTCAGATGCCAGGTCAGAGGTCAGGTCAGAGGTCAGGTCAGAGGTCAGAGGTCAGGTCAGAGGTCAGGTCAGAGGTCAGGTCAGATGTCAGGTCAGATGTCAGGTCAGAGGTCAGGTCAGAGGTCAGGTCAGAGGTCAGGTCAGAAGCCAGGTCAGAGGTCAGGTCAGAAGTCAGGTCAGAGGTCGGGTCAGAGGTCGGGTCAGAGGTCAGGTCAGAGGTCAGGTCAGAGGTCAGGTCAGAGGTCAGGTCAGAGGTCAGGTCAGAGGTCAGGTCAGAGGTCAGGTCAGAGTTCAGGTCAGAAGTCAGGTCAGAGGTCAGGTCAGAGGTCAGGTCAGAGGTCAGGTCAGAGGTCAGGTCAGAGGTCAGATCAGATGTTAGGTCAGAGGTCAGGTCAGGTCAGGTCAGAGGTCAGGTCAGAGGTCAGGTCAGAGGTCAGGTCAGGTCAGATGTCAGGTCAGAGGTCAGGTCAGAGGTCAGGTCAGAGGTCAGGTCAGAGGTCAGGTCAGAGGTCAGGTCAGAGGTCAGATCAGAGCTCAGATCAGAGGTCAGGTCAGATGTCAGATCAGAGGTCAGGTCAGAGGTCAGGTCAGAGGTCAGGTCAGAGGTCAGGTCAGAGGTCAGGTCAGAGGTCAGGTCAGAGGTCAGGTCAGAGGTCAGGTCAGAGGTCAGGTCAGAGGTCAGGTCAGAGGTCAGGTCAGAGGTCAGGTCAGAGGTCAGGTCAGAGGTCAGGTCAGAGAGCATTGTGGTACGTTTTATTTACAAGCCAGTCCCTTGGCGGTACGTCAGACCAGGTCAGCTTCGGTCCGAGATGGGTTTGTTGAGTTCAGTCCGAGAAGAAAACGAAAAAAAGGAAGACGCGTTTCGACAGCTCAAGCAAGATATCGATAGATGCTGGAGGCAACTTGTCAATAAGCTCGGTAATGTGGTGGGCAAATTTACGTTTGAATGAGGAGTAAACCGCAGAAGGTCTACAAAAACGTCACACGCCGCTGGGCTCTGACGTCTGATGTGACGTCACCGTGACCTTTGTGCGTGGCAGCACCACATGTTGACCTTTGTAGGCGTCCGTAGTCACGACTGAGCACGAAAAAGGAAGGTATTGATTCGCTTTACAAGGCTTCTGCGGCCGAGGCCTCGATGGCTAATGCACTGGGCGGGGCTGGTTAGGAGCGGGTCAGGGCTCCGGCATAAAATGGCCTCCTAATCTTCCCCTCCCCCCACTCCTCCGTCCCCCCTCCTCCGTCCCCCCTAAACACTTCAGCAGTGGGTAGGCTTCGTGGCTATTCTGTTGGGGGAAATCACGCCGATAGGATTATACTTAAATACTGCTGGCGCATCGTAGGTTTATATTGTACTGACTATAGGCGTAGGTTTATATTGTACTGACTATAGGCGTAGGTTTATATTGTACTGACTATAGGCGTAGGTTTATATTGTACTGACTATAGGCGTAGGTTTATATTGTACTGACTATAGGCGTAGGTTTATATTGTACTGACTATAGGCGTAGGTTTATATTGTACTGACTATAGGCGTAGGTTTATATTGTACTGACTATAGGCGTAGGTTTATATTGTACTGACTATAGGCGTAGGTTTATATTGTACTGACTATAGGCGTAGGCTTATATTGTACTGACTATAGGCGATGCTAGCGTTCAGTGTGATGCAAGGGGAAGTGGCTCGTTTCACGAACTAACCGCCCTGGAGTAACAGTCGCAGTTAATGACGTACATTCCCTAGCAGTTAGCACATCATAATTTATAATTTTAGCCGCTGGTAGAAGACGGCTGCGAACTGTCTCCATTACACATTTCAAGTGACGTGCAATTATACCATTGCGTCCATTTGAATATTTCAGTCGCCAGGTACCTTTGCAGCATCTTTGCGGTACCTTTGCAGCATCTTTGCGGTACCTTTGCAGCATCTTTGCGGTACCTTTGCAGCATCTTTGCGGTACCTTTGCAGCATCTTTGCGGTACCTTTACAGCATCTTTGCGGTACCTTTGCAGCATCTTTGCGGTACCTTTGCAGCATCTTTGCGGTACCTTTGCAGGATCTTTGCGGTACCTTTGCAGCATCTTTGCGGTACCTTTGCAGCATCTTTGCGGTACCTTTGCAGCATCTTTGCGGAACCTTTGCAGCATCTTTGCGGTACCTTTGCAGCATCTTTGCGATACCTTTGCAGCATCTTTGCGGTACCTTTGCAACATCTTTATAATGCAGTGCAATCCAATGCAAGGCCGGTCGTTTGATTGCATAACCTTCGCTGGCGCACTGCATCAGCACCCCCCCGCCGGTTCGTGCGGACCATGAAGGCCGGCCGACGCCTCATGTCGCCTCATGTCGTACCATCGAGCCCATATCATTAATACTGAGGCACGGCACTGTCAGTGGCCCCCACGGAACACCCATAAACACCCATAATCCGGGCTGGGCCGACTCAATTCGGCCTCAACGGCGCACTGTCCGAGCGAACCTCAGTGACCTGACCTCAGCCGGCGGAGACCCCCGCTCACAATGCTACCTGACCAGACACGTCTACCACGGGCCTGAATACCGCCTAATGAGGGTCCGCCCCAGACCAGCTCTGCTGTTCAGCACTCCGGTGAACCCATTCAGAGAAAGACCCCGAGCTAGCCGGCAAGCACCTCCAGGAGCTCACTGCACCAACTGCACTTCCGCCCATCTGGTGATGGTGGTGTTGGTGCTATACAACGATGCGACTTCCGTCATTTACCGCCGGGGTCTCTCACGCCGCCGACCCAAGCGGGGGAACCTCCGCCTCCCCCCTGGCATCTCTAGTACCCCCGCCGCCTCCTCCGCTCCTTCACCAACACAGTCCTCACCTTAACCTTGTGCAGGGGCATCTCGTCTGATGAGTTGGTGTCGAGCGAAGTCAGTGAGTTCCTGCGCCCGTTGCGGGTGCGCTCCGCCAGCGTCTTCATCTGCTGGTACACGTCCAGCACCTCCTTCTTCAGCTCGCGGAGGACCTGGGCGTCCGTCAGCGGCACCAGCGGCTCGTCACACTCCACGTCATCGTCCAGGTCCAGCAGGTTCTGCTCCGCCGTCTGCAGGTGAGAGCCTGGTGGCGGGGAGGGAGGCATGGTCAGAGGCATGAAGGAGGGAGGGAGTCTCGGGAGGGAGGCATGAAGGAGGGAGGGAGGCATGGGAATGAGAGAGGCATAGGAGGGAGGGAGGCATGGTTAGAGGAATTAAGGAGGGAGGGAGGCATGGTCAGATAAATGAAGGAGGGAGGGAGGCATGGGAGGGAGGCATGGTCAGAGGAATGAAGGAGGGAGGGAGGCATGGGAGGGAGGCATGGTCAGATGCGTGATGACGAAGAGAAGGCATGAAGACGCGAGTCTGATGGCGGCGGAAATGGAAGCATGGTGATATACATGTGCTGACAATATCGATTATTCCACAATTCAAGAGGAGGCACAACCAATCACGATTCTAAGCTGAGATTGGCTGAGAAGGAGATAGATCCATCAAAGCCCACCACAATTCAATTTCCCCCAATATAACCGGCACAGCCGTCAATTTCGGCTCGCATTCGACCCACGACAAACAGCCGTGTATTGACCAATGGCCTTTCAGCAGGCACACGTGACCGGCGTTGATTGGTCGGCTCAAATGACGCTGGCTGACGTTATTAGGTCCGAACGGCCCCGGACCCGGTCAGTCACACATTGATCCAGTATTGACCGACACACACACACGGGAGAAACACCAACTTCAACCGGACCGGGGTAACATTCCGCCATGCCTGAACCCGGGTCGGTAAGCTCGACCAGTATCGGGCCGGAGGACTCCAACGAGGCGCAATTGATTCGGTTTGAATCAAATCTTTTCATCATGGACTGTGAAGAGCCGCCATATCCTGCGGCCGAATGACAGCTGAGATCGGGGTGCAGGTTGGACGGCAGCTCTATGGTTACGGTGATCGCTATCTCGTTATATCAGCGGAGAGAGCAGCTCTGATCTGGGACCAGTCACGAGATCTCTGTGACGCACGGCACGCGCACCAGTCTCCGATGCTATCGGCCTCCAGCTCTCTGGTGGGGAAGACAGATGCGCTGAGCCGCTGAGAGCGGGCGAAGAAACAAGAGATGTTACTCTGGGACTAGAGAGATCTAGCAGCAAATGCTGTCACTTGCTTATGACGAACACTGCGTCTGCTGTAGATGTCAAGATGTCTATAGCTTGAATACCTTTTTTCTTAGGTATGGAACATATTTTCTGCAATATTGCTGTTATAAATAATACTCCACGAACAAAATTAGCCATGTTGTGTTTAAATCAACATATACATGTCTGTTAACGATATGAGAACGGCAGGGCACCGTCCCTCTCCGTCCCTCCCTCCCTCCCTCCCTCCCTCCCTCCCTCCCTCCCTCCCTCCCTCCCTCCCTCCCTCCCTCCCTCCCTCCCTCCCTCCCTCCCTCCCTCCCTCCCTCTCCCCGTCCCAGCTCCTTTCCGTCTCCCAGCTCTCTCTAAACTCACCGGAACTGATGCCCTCGTCAGCAGACATGTCCAGCTCGTTCATAAGGCTGGTGTGAGCCGTGCTGGGACTTGAGTGTCGACTGAAGACCTCCAGACGGTCCGTCAGGGATGTATTGGTGGCCGCCAGCTCACCCACCTGTGTATCATACAACATCAACACCATCAACAACAACATCAACATCAAACAACAACAGCAACAACATCATCAACAACAACATCAACAACATCAACAACATCAACAACATCAACAACATCAACCACATCAACAACATCAACAACATCAACAACATCAACAACATCAACAACATCAACAACAACATCAACAACATCAACAACATCAACAACATCAACAACATCAACAACATCAACAACAACACAAACAACACAAACAACAACAACAACAACATCAACAACATCAACCACATGAACAACATCAACAACATCACCAACATCAACACCAACAACAACATCATCAACAACATCAGCAACAACATCAACAACAACATCAACAACAACAACAACAACATTAACAACAACAATATCAATAGTAACATCGGCAGTCTCTTTAGCGCACAGTAGTTCAGAGTGTAGGTGTGAAGAGTGGTACCAGAGAGTGTAGGTGTGAAGAGTGGTACCAGAGAGTGTAGGTGTGAAGAGTGGTACCAGAGAGTGTAGGTGTGAAGAGTGGTACCAGAGAGTGTAGGTGCGAAGAGTGGTACCAGAGAGTGTAGGTGTGAAGAGTGGTACCAGAGAGTGTAGGTGTGAAGAGTGGTACCAGAGAGTGTAGGTGTGAAGAGTGGTACCAGAGAGTGTAGGTGTGAAGAGTGGTACCAGAGAGTGTAGGTGTGAAGAGTGGTACCAGAGAGTGTAGGTGTGAAGAGTGGTACCAGAGAGTGTAGGTGTGAAGAGTGGTACCAGAGAGTGTAGGTGTGAAGAGTGGTACCAGAGAGTGTAGGTGTGAAGAGTGGTACCAGAGAGTGTAGGTGTGAAGAGTGGTACCAGAGAGTGTAGGTGTGAAGAGTGGTACCAGAGAGTGTAGGTGTGAAGAGTGGTACCAGAGAGTGTAGGTGTGAAGAGTGGTACCAGAGAGTGTAGGTGTGAAGAGTGGTACCAGAGAGTGTAGGTGTGAAGAGTGGTACCAGAGAGTGTAGGTGTGAAGAGTGGTACCAGAGAGTGTAGGTGTGAAGAGTGGTACCAGAGAGTGTAGGTGTGAAGAGTGGTACCAGAGAGTGTAGGTGTGAAGAGTGGTACCAGAGAGTGCAGGTGTGAAGAGTGGTACCAGAGAGTGTAGGTGTGAAGAGTGGTACCAGATAGTGTAGGTGTGAAGAGTGGTACCAGAGAGTGTAGGTGTGAAGAGTGGTACCAGAGAGTGTAGGTGTAAAGAGTGGTACCGGAGAGTGTAGGTGTAAAGAGTGGTACCGGAGAGTGTAGGTGTAAAGAGTGGTACCAGAGAGTGTAGGTGTGAAGAGTGGTACCAGAGAGTGTAGGTGTGAAGAGTGGTACCAGAGAGTGTAGGTGTGAAGAGTGGTACCAGAGAGTGTAGGTGTGAAGAGTGGTACCAGAGAGTGTAGGTGTGAAGAGTGGTACCAGAGAGTGTAGGTGTGAAGAGTGGTACCAGAGAGTGTAGGTGTGAAGAGTGGTACCAGGGAGTGTAGGTGTGAAGAGTGGTACCAGAGAGTGTAGGTGTGAAGAGTGGTACCAGAGAGTGTAGGTGTGAAGAGTGGTACCAGAGAGTGTAGGTGTGAAGAGTGGTACTAGAGAGTGTAGGTGTGAAGAGTGGTACTAGAGAGTGTAGGTGTGAAGAGTGGTACCAGATAGTGTAGGTGTGAAGAGTGGTACCAGAGAGTGTAGGTGTGAAGAGTGGTACCAGAGAGTGTAGGTGTGAAGAGTGGTACCAGAGAGTGTAGGTGTGAAGAGTGGTACCAGAGAGTGTATGTGTGAAGAGTGGTACCAGAGAGTGTAGGTGTGAAGAGTGGTACCAGATAGTGTAGGTGTGAAGAGTGGTACCAGAGAGTGTAGATGTGAAGAGTGGTACCAGAGAGTGTAGGTGTGAAGAGTGGTACCAGAGAGTGTAGGTGTGAAGAGTGGTACCAGAGAGTGTAGGTGTGAAGAGTGGTACCAGAGAGTGTAGGTGTGAAGAGTGGTACCAGAGAGTGTAGGTGTGAAGAGTGGTACCAGAGAGTGTAGGTGTGAAAAGTGGTACCAGAGAGTGTAGGTGTGAAGAGTGGTACCAGAGAGTGTAGGTGTGAAGAGTGGTACCAGAGAGTGTAGGTGTGAAGAGTGGTACCAGATAGTGTAGGTGTGAAGAGTGGTACCATAGAGTGTAGGTGTGAAGAGTGGTACCAGAGAGTGTAGGTGTGAAGAGTGGTACCAGAGAGTGTAGGTGTGAAGAGTGGTACCAGAGAGTGTAGGTGTGAAGAGTGGTACCAGAGAGTGTAGGTGTGAAGAGTGGTACCAGAGAGTGTAGGTGTGAAGAGTGGTACCAGAGAGTGTAGGTGTGAAGAGTGGTACCAGAGAGTGTAGGTGTGAAGAGTGGTACCAGAGAGTTTAGGTGTGAAGAGTGGTACCAGAGAGTGTAGGTGTGAAGAGTGGTACCAGAGAGTGTAGGTGTGAAGAGTGGTACCAGAGAGTGTAGGTGTGAAGAGTGGTACCAGAGAGTGTAGGTGTGAAGAGTGGTACCAGAGAGTTTAGGTGTGAAGAGTGGTACCAGAGAGTGTAGGTGTGAAGAGTGGTACCAGAGAGTGTAGGTGTGAAGAGTGGTACCAGAGAGTGTAGGTGTGAAGAGTGGTACCAGAGAGTGTAGGTGTGAAGAGTGGTACCAGAGAGTGTAGGTGTGAAGAGTGGTACAGAGAGTTTAGGTGTGAAGAGTGGTACCAGAGAGTGTAGGTGTGAAGAGTGGTACCAGAGAGTGTAGGTGTGAAGAGTGGTACCAGAGAGTGTAGGTGTGAAGAGTGGTACCAGAGAGTGTAGGTGTGAAGAGTGGTACCAGAGAGTTTAGGTGTGAAGAGTGGTACCAGAGAGTGTAGGTGTGAAGAGTGGTACCAGAGAGTGTAGGTGTGAAGAGTGGTACCAGAGAGTGTAGGTGTGAAGAGTGGTACCAGAGAGTGTAGGTGTGAAGAGTGGTACCAGAGAGTTTAGGTGTGAAGAGTGGTACCAGAGAGTGTAGGTGTGAAGAGTGGTACCAGAGAGTGTAGGTGTGAAGAGTGGTACCAGAGAGTGTAGGTGTGAAGAGTGGTACCAGAGAGTGTAGGTGTGAAGAGTGGTACCAGAGAGTGTAGGTGTGAAGAGTGGTACCAGAGAGTTTAGGTGTGAAGAGTGGTACCAGAGAGTGTAGGTGTGAAGAGTGGTACCAGAGAGTGTAGGTGTGAAGAGTGGTACCAGAGAGTGTAGGTGTGAAGAGTGGTACCAGAGAGTGTAGGTGTGAAGAGTGGTACCAGAGAGTTTAGGTGTGAAGAGTGGTACCAGAGAGTGTAGGTGTGAAGAGTGGTACCAGAGAGTGTAGGTGTGAAGAGTGGTACCAGAGAGTGTAGGTGTGAAGAGTGGTACCAGAGAGTGTAGGTGTGAAGAGTGGTACCAGAGAGTGTAGGTGTGAAGAGTGGTACCAGAGAGTGTAGGTGTGAAGAGTGGTACCAGAGAGTGTAGGTGTGAAGAGTGGTACCAGAGAGTGTAGGTGTGAAGAGTGGTACCAGAGAGTTTAGGTGTGAAGAGTGGTACCAGAGAGTGTAGGTGTGAAGAGTGGTACCAGAGAGTGTAGGTGTGAAGAGTGGTACCAGAGAGTGTAGGTGTGAAGAGTGGTACCAGAGAGTGTAGGTGTGAAGAGTGGTACCAGAGAGTTTAGGTGTGAAGAGTGGTACCAGAGAGTGTAGGTGTGAAGAGTGGTACCAGAGAGTGTAGGTGTGAAGAGTGGTACCAGAGAGTGTAGGTGTGAAGAGTGGTACCAGAGAGTGTAGGTGTGAAGAGTGGTACCAGAGAGTGTAGGTGTGAAGAGTGGTACCAGAGAGTGTAGGTGTGAAGAGTGGTACCAGAGAGTGTAGGTGTGAAGAGTGGTACCAGAGAGTGTAGGTGTGAAGAGTGGTACCAGAGAGTGTAGGTGTGAAGAGTGGTACCAGAGAGTTTAGGTGTGAAGAGTGGTACCAGAGAGTGTAGGTGTGAAGAGTGGTACCAGAGAGTGTAGGAGTGAAGAGTGGTACCAGAGAGTGTAGGTGTGAAGAGTGGTACCAGAGAGTTTAGGTGTGAAGAGTGGTACCAGAGAGTTTAGGTGTGAAGAGTGGTACCAGAGAGTGTAGGTGTGAAGAGTGGTACCAGAGAGTGTAGGTGTGAAGAGTGGTACCAGAGAGTGTAGGTGTGAAGAGTGGTACCAGAGAGTGTAGGAGTGAAGAGTGGTACCAGAGAGTGTAGGTGTGAAGAGTGGTACCAGAGAGTGTAGGAGTGAAGAGTGGTACCAGAGAGTGTAGGTGTGAAGAGTGGTACCAGAGAGTGTAGGTGTGAAGAGTGGTACCAGAGAGTGTAGGTGTGAAGAGTGGTACCAGAGAGTGTAGGAGTGAATAGTGGTACCAGAGAGTGTAGGTGTGAAGAGTGGTACCAGAGAGTGTAGGAGTGGAGAGTGGTACCAGAGAGTGTAGGTGTGAAGAGTGGTACCAGAGAGTGTAGGTGTGAAGAGTGGTACCAGAGAGTGTAGGTGTGAAGAGTGGTACCAGAGAGTGTAGGTGTGAAGAGTGGTACCAGAGAGTGTAGGTGTGAAGAGTGGTACCAGAGAGTGTAGGTGTGAAGAGTGGTACCAGAGAGTGTAGGTGTGAAGAGTGGTACCAGAGAGTGTAGGTGTGAAGAGTGGTACCAGAGAGTGTAGGTGTGAAGAGTGGTACCAGAGAGTGTAGGTGTGAAGAGTGGTACCAGAGAGTGTAGGTGTGAAGAGTGGTACCAGAGAGTGTAGGTGTGAAGAGTGGTACCAGAGAGTGTAGGTGTGAAGAGTGGTACCAGAGAGTGTAGGTGTGAAGAGTGGTACCAGAGAGTGTAGGAGTGAAGAGTGGTACCAGAGAGTGTAGGAGTGAAGAGTGGTACCAGAGAGTGTAGGTGTGAAGAGTGGTACCAGAGAGTGTGAAGAGTGGTACCAGAGAGTGTGAAGAGTGGTACCAGAGAGTGTGAAGAGTGGTACCAGAGAGTGTGAAGAGTGGTACCAGAGAGTGTGAAGAGTGGTACCAGAGAGTGTGCAGAGTGGTACCAGAGAGTGTAGGAGTGAAGAGTGGTACCAGAGAGTGTAGGAGTGAAGAGTGGTACCAGAGAGTGTGAAGAGTGGTACCAGAGAGTGTGAAGAGTGGTACCAGAGAGTGTAGGTGTGAAGAGTGGTACCAGAGAGTGTAGGTGTGAAGAGTGGTACCAGAGAGTGTAGGAGTGAAGAGTGGTACCAGAGAGTGTAGGAGTGAAGAGTGGTACCAGAGAGTGTAGGAGTGAAGAGTGGTACCAGAGAGTGTAGGAGTGAAGAGTGGTACCAGAGAGTGTAGGTGTGAAGAGTGGTACCAGAGAGTGTAGGTGTGAAGAGTGGTACCAGAGAGTGTGAAGAGTGGTACCAGAGAGAGTGAAGAGTGGTACCAGAGAGAGTGAAGAGTGGTACCAGAGAGTGTAGGTGTGAAGAGTGGTACCAGAGAGTGTAGGAGTGAAGAGTGGTACCAGAGAGTGTAGGTGTGAAGAGTGGTACCAGAGAGTGTAGGAGTGAAGAGTGGTACCAGAGAGTGTAGGTGTGAAGAGTGGTACCAGAGAGTGTAGGAGTGAAGAGTGGTACCAGAGAGTGTAGGTGTGAAGAGTGGTACCAGAGAGTGTAGGAGTGAAGAGTGGTACCAGAGAGTGTGAAGAGTGGTACCAGAGAGTGTGAAGAGTGGTACCAGAGAGTGTAGGTGTGAAGAGTGGTACCAGAGAGTGTAGGTGTGAAGAGTGGTACCAGAGAGTGTGAAGAGTGGTACCAGAGAGTGTAGGAGTGAAGAGTGGTACCAGAGAGTGTGAAGAGTGGTACCAGAGAGTGTGAGTGTGAAGAGTGGTACCAGAGAGTGTGAAGAGTGGTACCAGAGAGTGTGAAGAGTGGTACCAGAGAGTGTAGGAGTGAAGAGTGGTACCAGAGAGTGTGAAGAGTGGTACCAGAGAGTGTGAAGAGTGGTACCAGAGAGTGTGAAGAGTGGTACCAGAGAGTGTAGGAGTGAAGAGTGGTACCAGAGAGTGTGAAGAGTGGTACCAGAGAGTGTGAAGAGTGGTACCAGAGAGTGTGAAGAGTGGTACCAGAGAGTGTAGGAGTGAAGAGTGGTACCAGAGAGTGTGAAGAGTGGTACCAGAGAGTGTGAAGAGTGGTACCAGAGAGTGTGAAGAGTGGTACCAGAGAGTGTAGGAGTGAAGAGTGGTACCAGAGAGTGTGAAGAGTGGTACCAGAGAGTGTGAAGAGTGGTACCAGAGAGTGTAGGAGTGAAGAGTGGTACCAGAGAGTGTGAAGAGTGGTACCAGAGAGTGTGAGTGTGAAGAGTGGTACCAGAGAGTGTGAAGAGTGGTACCAGAGAGTGAGAGTGTGAAGAGTGGTACCAGAGAGTGTGAAGAGTGGTACCAGAGAGTGTAGGAGTGAAGAGTGGTACCAGAGAGTGTGAAGAGTGGTATCAGAGAGTGTGAGTGTGAAGAGTGGTACCAGAGAGTGTGAAGAGTGGTACCAGAGAGTGTAGGAGTGAAGAGTGGTACCAGAGAGTGTGAAGAGTGGTACCAGAGAGTGTGAGTGTGAAGAGTGGTACCAGAGAGTGTGAAGAGTGGTACCAGAGAGTGAGAGTGTGAAGAGTGGTACCAGAGAGTGTGAAGAGTGGTACCAGAGAGTGTAGGAGTGAAGAGTGGTACCAGAGAGTGTGAAGAGTGGTACCAGAGAGTGTAGGAGTGAAGAGTGGTACCAGAGAGTGTGAAGAACCGTTCTCTACCAGAGTTATGAAGCGTCACACAAATACGATAACGGTTTTTGGGATGATATACGAATAGTTTTGCATTGGTCTATTCTTTCGATCAACTTAACTAGATACAGATACAATGTTATATCTAGTTAAATGGATATAATGACCTTTACATTTCTTTTCCGCTCTATATCTTACCACGCATAAAAAAAATGCACAAGCATGTGCTTGTGCATTTTTTAAGGCCACTTTCGCCTTTTAAAGGAACGTTTTACCTAAATAATACGTGACTGATCATCTATTCCGATTGCGCATGATAATAACACTAAATCGTCAGAGAATAGCGCTAAATAGTCAGATTAAAGTAATTAGCAAGCCAAAAGTCCACCAGTCGGAGCCCTTTTAAACTGTGTCAGCCCGTCTATCACAATAAATATGCTACACAACAAGAGACTCGCCCCACCTTTGGCCCAGCTAGTACATTATGTGCACTTATCATTATGCTTCATTCCTGCCGCTTCCAGAGCTAATCATGTCATTGTGTGAACGCAGGTATAATTAGTAACGACAAGCGTACCATTCTATGAACCTATCAGTGAGAGGTCAGGCGGTTACAGCCAACGAAACGCGACCCCGCGCCTCAACCTGTCTGACCCCTCTGTTAAGCCGCACCCCAACCCTACCGTCCCGTCCCGGTCCCGGTCCCGTCCCCGTCCCCGTCCCCGTCCCCGTCCCCGTCCCCGTCCCCGTCCCCGTCCCCGTCCCCGTCCCCGTTCCCGTTCCCGTTCCCGTTCCCGTTCCCGTTCCCGTTCCCGTTCCCGTTCCCGTTCCCGTTCCCGTCCCCGTCCCCGTCCCATTCCATCCAGCCCTACCCCTCATCCATTCCTTTTTTTCCTTCCCCACTCCGTCTCGTCTCGTCTCGTCTCGTCTCGTCTCGTCCCGTTCCGTTCCGTTCCGTTCCGTTCCGTTCCGTCCCGTCCCGTCCCGTCCCGTCCCGTCCCGTCCCGTCCCGTCCCGTTCCGTCCCGTTCCGTCCCGTTCCGTCCCGTTCCGTTCCGTTCCGTCCCGTCCCGTCCCGTTCCGTTCCGTCCCGTCCCGTCCCGTCCCGTCCCGTCCCGTCCCGTCCCGTTCCGTTCCGTTCCGTTCCGTCCCGTCCCGTCCCGTCCCGTTCCGTTCCGTTCCGTTCCGTTCCGTTCCGTTCCGTTCCGTTCCGTCCCGTCCCGTCCCGTCCCGTCCCGTCCCGTCCCGTCCCGTCCCGTCCCGTCCCGTCCCACTCCATACCTCTCTCTGCGTCTGTCGCAGCTGTCCGTTCTGTTCCCGTCCGATCCTCTCCAGCAGCAGCACACGCTCCGAGGCCTCGTCCAGCTGGGCGGTCATCGTTTCCCGCTCCTCCATCAGCGACTGCACCCGCCGCTCCAGCTCCAGACGCTTGTCGGTCAGGATGTTAACCTGCCGGGGATGTCAAACGGGGTGTCAGACAAGTATCAGACGGGGTGTCAGTGTCAGACGGGATGTCAGTGTCAGACGTGGTGTCGGTGTCAGACGTGGCGTCAGTGTCAGACGGGGTGTCAGTGTCGGACGTGGTGTCAGTGTCAGACGTGGTGTCAGTGTCAGACGTGGTGTCAGTGTCAGACGTGGTGCCAGTGTCAGACGGGGTGTCAGACGTGGCGTCAGTGTCAGACGGGGTGTCAGTGTCGGACGTGATGTCAGTGTCAGACGTGGTGTCAGTGTCAGACGTGGTGTCAGTGTCAGACGTGGTGTCAGTGTCAGACGGGGTGTCAGACGTGGTGTCAGTGTCAGACGTGGTGTCAGTGTCAGACGTGGTGTCAGACGTGGTGTCAGTGTCAGACGTGGTGTCAGTGTCAGACGTGGTGTCAGTGTCAGACGTGGTGTCAGTGTCAGACGTGATGTCAGTGTCAGACGTGGTGTCAGTGTCAAACGTGGTGTCAATGTCAGGCGGGGTGTCAGTGTCAGACGTGGTGTCAGTGTCAGACGTGGTGTCAGACGTGGTGTCGGTGTCAGACGTCAGACGTGGTGTCAGTGTCAGACGTGGTGTCAGTGTCAGACGTGGTGTCAGTGTCAGACGTGATGTCAGTGTCAGACGTGGTGTCAGTGTCAAACGTGGTGTCAATGTCAGGCGGGGTGTCAGTGTCAGACGTGGTGTCAGACGTGGTGTCAGTGTCAGACGTTTGTCTGTCATGATGTTGATCTGCCGAGTTTGACAGACGGGGAGTCAAGGTCACCTGGTAACATCCAAAGCTGACCTGAAGAGAAAGGAAAGTCGGCGCGCCTGTAAAGGCAGTTATCATCATCATCAGGTGCGAAGAGAAAGGCGTGCACAGGGAAGGGAAGCAGACGCGGGGATGTGAACGAACACGTCACAATCGGTGTTCTGCTCTTCCAATCCTTTCTATTCCCAC
>JAXIVJ010013797.1:27500-36180 GCA_036785665.1 Chirona hameri
GACGCCCTCTGTCGCCACGGCCTCTCATTGATCAGATCAAACTCTGTATTATAGCTGACGCCCTCTGTCGCCACGGCCTCTCATTGATCAGATCAAACTCTGTATTATAGCTGACGCCCTCTGTCGCCATGGCCTCTCATTGATCAGATCAAACTCTGTATTATAGCTGACGCCCTCTGTCGCCATGGCCTCTCATTGATCAGATCAAACTCTGTATTATAGCTGACGCCCTCTGTCGCCATGGCCTCTCATTGATCAGATCAAACTCTGTATTATAGCTGACGCCCTCTGTCGCCATGGCCTCTCATTGATCAGATCAAACTCTGTATTATAGCTGACGCCCTCTGTCGCCATGGCCTCTCATTGATCAGATCAAACTCTGTATTATAGCTGACGCCCTCTGTCGCCATGGCCTCTCATTGATCAGATCAAACTCTGTATTATAGCTGACGCCCTCTGTCGCCATGACCTCTCATTGATCAGATCAAACTCTGTATTATAGCTGACGCCCTCTGTCGCCATGGCCTCTCATTGATCAGATCAAACTCTGTATTATAGCTGACGCCCTCTGTCGCCATGGCCTCTCATTGATCAGATCAAACTCTGTATTATAGCTGACGCCCTCTGTCGCCACGGGCCTCTCATTGATCAAACTCTGTATTATAGCTGACGCCCTCTGTCGCCACGGCCTCTCATTGATCAAACTCTGTATTATAGCTGACGCCCTCTGTCGCCATGGCCTCTCATTGATCAGATCAAACTCTGTATTATAGCTGACGCCCTCTGTCGCCATGGCCTCTCATTGATCAGATCAAACTCTGTATTATAGCTGACGCCCTCTGTCGCCATGGCCTCTCATTGATCAGATCAAACTCTGTATTATAGCTGACGCCCTCTGTCGCCATGGCCTCTCATTGATCAGTTCAAACTCTGTATTATAGCTGACGCCCTCTGTCGCCATGGCCCTCTCATTGATCAGATCAAACTCTGTATTATAGCTGACGCCCTCTGTCGCCACGGCCTCTCATTGATCAAACTCTGTATTATAGCTGACGCCCTCTGTCGCCAAGGCCTCTCATTGATCAGATCAAACTCTGTATTATAGCTGACGCCCTCTGTCGCCACGGCCTCTCATTGATCAAACTCTGTATTATAGCTGACGCCCTCTGTCGCCACGGCCTCTCATTGATCAGATCAAACTCTGTATTATAGCTGACGCCCTCTGTCGCCATGGCCTCTCATTGATCAGATCAAACTCTGTATTATAGCTGACGCCCTCTGTCGCCACGGCCTCTCATTGATCAAACTCTGTATTATAGCTGACGCCCTCTGTCGCCACGGCTCTCATTGATCAAACTCTGTATTATAGCTGACGCCCTCTGTCGCCATGGCCTCTCATTGATCAGATCAAACTCTGTATTATAGCTGACGCCCTCTGTCGCCATGGCCTCTCATTGATCAGATCAAACTCTGTATTATAGCTGACGCCCTCTGTCGCCATGGCCTCTCATTGATCAGATCAAACTCTGTATTATAGCTGACGCCCTCTGTCGCCATGGCCTCTCATTGATCAGTTCAAACTCTGTATTATAGCTGACGCCCTCTGTCGCCATGGCCTCTCATTGATCAGATCAAACTCTGTATTATAGCTGACGCCCTCTGTCGCCACGGCCTCTCATTGATCAGATCAAACTCTGTATTATAGCTGACGCCCTCTGTCGCCACGGCCTCTCATTGATCAAACTCTGTATTATAGCTGACGCCCTCTGTCGCCACGGCCTCTCATTGATCAAACTCTGTATTATAGCTGACGCCCTCTGTCGCCACGGCCTCTCATTGATCAGATCAAACTCTGTATTATAGCTGACGCCCTCTGTCGCCACGGCCTCTCATTGATCAAACTCTGTATTATAGCTGACGCCCTCTGTCGCCACGGCCTCTCATTGATCAAACTCTGTATTATAGCTGACGCCCTCTGTCGCCACGGCCTCTCATTGATCATATCAAACTCTGTATTATAGCTGACGCCCTCTGTCGCCACGGCCTCTCATTGATCAAACTCTGTATTATAGCTGACGCCCTCTGTCGCCACGGCCTCTCATTGATCAAACTCTGTATTATAGCTGACGCCCTCTGTCGCCACGGCCTCTCATTGATCAGATCAAACTCTGTATTATAGCTGACGCCCTCTGTCGCCACGGCCTCTCATTGATCAAACTCTGTATTATAGCTGACGCCCTCTGTCGCCACGGCCTCTCATTGATCAAACTCTGTATTATAGCTGACGCCCTCTGTCGCCACGGCCTCTCATTGATCATATCAAACTCTGTATTATAGCTGACGCCCTCTGTCGCCATGGCCTCTCATTGATCAGATCAAACTCTGTATTATAGCTGACGCCCTCTGTCGCCATGGCCTCTCATTGATCAGATCAAACTCTGTATATAGCTGACGCCCTCTGTCGCCACGGCCTCTCATTGATCAATCAAACTCTGTATTATAGCTGACGCCCTCTGTCGCCACGGCCTCTCATTGATCAAACTCTGTATTATAGCTGACGCCCTCTGTCGCCACGGCCTCTCATTGATCATATCAAACTCTGTATTATAGCTGACGCCCTCTGTCGCCACGGCCTCTCATTGATCAGATCAAACTCTGTATTATAGCTGACGCCCTCTGTCGCCACGGCCTCTCATTGATCAGATCAAACTCTGTATTATAGCTGACGCCCTCTGTCGCCATGGCCTCTCATTGATCAGATCAAACTCTGTATTATAGCTGACGCCCTCTGTCGCCATGGCCTCTCATTGATCATATCAAACTCTGTATTATAGCTGACGACCCTCTGTCGCCATGGCCTCTCATTGATCAGATCAAACTCTGTATTATAGCTGACGCCCCGCCATGGCCTCTCATTGATCAAACTCTGTATTATAGCTGACGCCCTCTGTCGCCATGGCCTCTCATTGATCAGATCAAACTCTGTATTATAGCTGACGCCCTCTGTCGCCACGGCCTCTCATTGATCTGTAGGTGGTCGGACGGTTAAGATGTTACCATTACATATATGTATTATTCCCAGGAAAATATGCGAGCAAGTGTCAACAATTGCGGTGAAAGATAGTTTAAAGCCGAATTTCTTTATGTTCTTTACTCTTACTTATTTTCTTTTCTTTACAAGTCTTAGCAATACCTATCTCAGCTCGCAGGATAAATTTGGGTTATTTGAATAATGTTGAGAACGTCCGTGTTAATGGTCATACCAAACACAAGACACATATTCAGACCTCAATAGTAGCATATATAGTGGCACGTAACTGCAATTGACAACGCACGGCGATGCTGGGAATTTACATGGGTAGATACAGCACATACCTATGTTAACCCGCGCGGCGCTGGGGGGGGGGGTAAATTTTACCCCCCCTCCCGGATTTTCTCCATAACTTGAAAACTATGACAGATATCAAAATGAAACTTTCGGTACCTTATGGTACATCAATTCTACATCTTGTATTACATTTTTTTTTTAATTCGTGAGAATTTTGAGGAGATAATGACGTTTTAGTGACGTCATGTCATGTCATTTTTGGTGAAAAAACGTTAAATGTTTGCAAAATCGTAGAAAATAGCGTGTTGATGCAAATCGCAAATAAAAGGCGTCAAAAGAAAGCAAATAACATTGTCTTTAACATGGCTATCTCAGATGTTCAAAATTGTGGGTTTTTGACCCCCAAAAATGCAAAAAACTGATTTTTGGGGAAGAATTTCCACAAAAGTTTTTTGTTTGAAGATTTTCAAAAAACCGGAAGATATATTAGAGAACCGAGTATGAACGATGTTCAAACCAAATTTCAAAGCAATTTCTTTATTTTTGACTGACTTATGGCTCTCTAAGAATAAGTAACTCATGACGTCATTTTTTAAAATTGCGTTTTTTGGTTTTTACTGACCAGATACAGACAAATAAATGCCACCACTGTATTTCGAAGACAAAACTAGTCTAGAAACATGCAATGTTTATTTAGATTAATCAATTTCAAATTTTGACCTTATTGTGACCTGACCTTGACCTGAGGGCGATTATATGGTGTCAAGCTGTGAAAATGGCTGCTTCTATCGAATTATACGTGTAAAATAACCCATACAACATGTGTCACATGGCTTTCGTAGACCTGTGACCTTTTGTGACCTGACCTTGACCTTTGCTTAAAATTTCACTTTTACTTATGCGGAAGATGCATTATACATTTGGGAGCACTTTGTGAGATAATAGTTGCAATACAAGGCTTTGGATGGAAAGTATAGCCCAAAAACCCAAATACTTACATTTTGACACTTGACCTGACCGTTACCTGACATGTGACCTTATGTTAATATTTTCGGGCATGCGTTAGATTCTCCTCACTGAGAGCTTTCGATCCCCGCCTTGCGCATCTCGCTGCGGTTATTGGTTCGGAAGATACGAGGGGGGGGGGTAAAATTTACCCCCCCCAGCGCCGCACGTTCGGATGGAGACCCCAGCGCCGCGCGGGTTAGCCCTATCAGTGGCAGGCTCCTGGCTACCCCTATTAGTGGCAGGGGGCGGATTCCGCCCCTCCCGGAGAGCTCGAGATCTACCAGTATGATTTTCAAAAATCAAACGGAGTTTGATTCCCCTCAACACGATCTACATTTCTGAAAAATAAACAAATTCGAAATGTGTGATAGGGGGGCAACAGGGGGGCAAAAACTACCAATATTAGAGGTACTTGTGATCCAACACAGCTGTCATGTTTATCAACGGATGTTAACGCAACTATTGGGGATCGATGGAGATTGACTTGGGGATTGATATATGATGGTGACTTTTGGAAATTCAAAAATCATAGGCGTTTTCAGGTCACTAAATTTTGGGACAAAATAATGCCTTATATAACCGTCTTTTTCTCTTTTTTCGATACAATAAATATGTGCTATTGTGACATCGGACACAATAGTTATAAAACATATTTGCATCCATAGGCGGTGCCAGGTTAGCGAAAAGGGAGGTAAAATATATACAAAATAACTTCCTGTAAACCTTCCCTTTTCAAGTCCCTGAGACCGCCTCTGCCATGCAATATGTATTATAGTGCACTAAAATCAACTTATTTGCACTTGCTTCAATCACCGTAAACCTATGTAACTCCTTTATACTTCAGGTAGTTTGGAAGAAGCCGTGAAGTTCGCATTCCGTATTATAGCCAAATGTCGCCGAAAAAAAACTCCCAAAACCGGGCCCTGGAACCGCCTCTGTTAAGGTTATGAACTTCAAATTTTGACTTCATATGCAGAATTCAATTGTAGGAAAAGTCCCAAAATTTCATGGGTCTGCTCCAAGCCGTTCGGGAGATATCTGCGAAAACCCTGAGGGGTGGGCCCCTGCCACTAATAGGGTTAAAGGGACACTCCCACCTGAACATTAGTTTTGGGTTGAGATAGCCAAGTTGTTGGATTTGCATTGCCATTAAGTAGGGTGGCAGTTAAAACAACCACATAGGTCTAATCGAAAAGAAATTCGAGTTTGGTCTTGACAATTGTAACGAATAAGCCCTACGTGTATTTTAATAGGGGCTTAAAGCCGATGACGTCACCTCTCTTTACCCAATGGTGATGATAGTCGACTTGTTTTAAGGTGAACCTTGGAGATATTTGCTACGTTTCAATGGTTTGGTAATTGATCTGCTTTGTATTCAAAGCGCCAGAATTGTCTCGAAATAATTGTGCCCGTACATTTGGCACCGTAAAGTATTTATGTGTAGCTCTCTAGAGCTCAATATAACGTCATCAACCCAAATATTAAAACTTAACTTTTTATGAAATTGAGCACTGTTTGCGATAAACAAATGTCATAATCGTGTTCGGCAGCAATTACTTCATATTTTTCACCACAAGCGGCATACATTTGACAACTTTTGGGAAGGTGGGACAGTCCCTTTAACACCGCCCGGCCTGGGTAAAGCCCGATGAGACGTTAGTCTAACGGGAATAACTTGTCCACTCTTAAATTGCAGCTGGGCACCCAGTTACTCTGGTTATTCCCGTTACAATGCAACTTTGACACGTCTTGGTAACGGCGGAGCGGAGCCTGTATTGTGGTAACGAAGCCTGGTAACCGGTAACCGTCCGTCCAACTGACATTCGGCGGCAGGCAAAGCTGCCGCGCACGTGTCCTGACTCCTGTGGACCGCCTCGTGTTCGCACAGACCTCGTCCAGGTGCCCTGTGTCGGTTTACATCATGCGCTCATACCTCGGCACAAAACTGACGCCTGCATTCCCGCCGGTTCCGATTCAATATTGGACACTGCGTGTACGCTGCGTGTACGCTGCGTGTACGCTGTGTGTACGCTGTGTGTACGCTGTGTGTACGCTGTGTGTACGCTGTGACTTGCTCTGTACTCATAATGATGACAGTTACCGAATTTGAACAGCGGGGACGACATGGAAGGGAAGACAGACTTGTATGTATCTGGCCCTAATACCGCTGTTTGTTATTCGCTTCACCTTTCGGTGCTCTTCCCTGGTAGGACCAGCGCTGAGAACGGTTTCGGCCAGCCTAAACTGGTGTTCGCCTGATAACGGCCCCTTTTCTCTTTTCTGTCTACTCCAGCGTAACGCTGCTGGTCCTGAAGTGTGTTCGCCCTCAATCATGGCGGTTACGGAGAGAAGCACTCGGGTGCGAGCGCCGAGCCATTCATTTCGCTCCAGTGATGGAGCCCTACTCTACCCGTCCGTTGCCATATTGGTGTCGCCCGTTTTCGGCTGTCATAAGTCATAAGGTAATACATTTCCTTCCAGGACAGACCAGAGTGTCGATATAGCGATATTGTCAAGATAGCTATTCCTGGCTCGAGTGTTACGGGACGGTCATCAGTCGAAAGCTGTTCTGACCACTAAAAACGGTCTCAGGCGGGGGAGGCCTTACGCAAGCTCCGTGGGTTGCCGTCCCTACAGTTCATCATACCACCTGATGACTTCATTTCGTGCTGCCTCACCGCTCTCTGTTTAACAGCCCTAATATACCGAAATGGTTCTGAGGCAACCCAGACCAGCGACCGCATCAATCCAGCATAACCACCCGATGGTGGTGCAATCCTGCCAGCAGTGCCTACATCACGCACGATGCACCACATGGAGAGCGTCGCCCTGCATTGCACACCACCACGACACCACGACACAACACAGCGGGGTTATAGACTGCACCACCCCCTCGCCCTCCCCAGCTGGCCCGCCGAGCCGCGTCCCGCTCACCTCGTCTCGCATGATATCCATGTGGGACATGTGGTCATGGATGCTGGACCGCCTCAGGTCCTGTTGACTCCGCATCTGCTGCAGCTGCAGGTTCAGCTGCTCCTCGTTCTTGATGGCCTGCCGGGGTCGGGTCAAGGTCAGGTCACGACCGTGTTGAGGTCAGGTCACGGTAAAGTCAAAGTCAGTGCCGGGCCACGGCGATTTTTAACGACAACGAAACAATCATCGTCAACAGCAAGGAGGACCATCGTCAACAGCAAGGAGGACCATCGTCAACAGCAAGGAGGACCATCGTCAACAGCAAGGAGGACCATCGTCAACAGCAAGGAGGAACATCATCAACAGCAAGGAGGAACATCATCAACAGCAAGGAGGAACATCATCAACAGCAAGGAGGAACATCATCAACAGCAAGGAGGAACATCATCAACAGCAAGGAGGAACATCATCAACAGCAAGGAGGAACATCATCAACAGCAAGGAGGAACATCATCAACAGCACCGCTATTTGGTGAACCGCGGGCGCTGTGCAAGGCGTATTGCTACTGACCACTGACATCGTTTCGCAATATATCATTCACATTCAGGAAATGACGCAATAGTGCATGGCTCTTAATTCGCCGGTATTAATTGGCCATTGCTCACTTAAAGGAGATAGTTCACCTTCAACATGGGATTTTGAACTGAAATAGCAGTTTTGTAGCCCGTGTTGAGAAATCCTTATCTGCAACTTTTCTTGGCTGAAAAGACTCTCCAGCCGAAGATATTTGACTTTTTGGCGAAGGAATGCGGCGCATATATGATATACCGTACCGTCTGAGAGTGCCAGCACTGCATAGAGCATGCGCAGACCAATAACGCACACCATAACATTAATAATTTACGACCTTCTGTCCTGAATTGGCGCGATGTAGGACCATTTTTGAAAAGTAAAAAAGAAACTGTATTAGAAAATATAATAAAATCGTGTTCTGATAAATTTTCCGAACGTGAACTATTTCCTTTAACCCGCGAGTTACTGGGGTATATTCCATAATGCGACATACGGGGGGGGGGGGCTATTTTTTTTTACCTACCCCCTCGTATCTCCGGAACTACTGGACCGATTGTAAAAATTCAAACGGCATTCGATAGCGCTGGGAAATGTTTCGAAGGAAACCTAATATTGTTGACCTCGGAGTCACCGATGACGTACGTCACAGGTCAGATGAAGTACAAAATGTTTGACCGTGTCAAAAGGTCTCGATGGATGGAATTGTCGCGCAAAATTGCGATATTAAACGCATAAGCAGTCGATACATCGGTATGATTTGTGTGTCTGACACTTCTAAGTACCATTATAAGCTGTTTATGACCTTGAGCAGGCACGTAGCCAGGATTTTGTCCAGGGATGGGCGGCTCCTCGAAAGG
>JAXIVJ010013798.1:0-32500 GCA_036785665.1 Chirona hameri
TTTTATTTATGTCGATTCTTGGCGAACTCCAGAGTGTGGCTATTCGAATGCCGCGTCAGTACATTGGTCAGCACAAGGACACTCAGTATAAGTACAGCGAATGGATACGAACGGTACAAATGCACATTACACTTGAGTGATTCACGATAAACGATGAAAACCGTGACTGTGTGTCAAATGATTTGATGGTCGAGTCAGGTGAGTTCTCTGATAAAGGACATCGCTTTGCCCTTGAACTCATTAAACCGTTTATACTGACGTGTGGCAGCCTGAAGGCGATTCCACGCCGCAACTGCCCAATAGGGAAAGGCTCTTATGACGCACTCGAGCCGAGGGTGTTTCGCTGCGCTCGTCTGCAGTACGGTTTCGTCAGCTGTGGCTCTGGTGTGCTGCTGAGATGCTCGTCTGCAGTACGGTTTCGTCAGCTGTGGCTCTGGTGTGCTGCTGAGATATTTCAGATCAGCGCCTGACCAGGCTCCGAACGGCCCGCGGCCCATCAGGCACGTTCATGACGCGATGTAAACAGGTGCAATCTCGGAGGGCCACAGTTTGACCGAAACTAAGCCATTCAAGTCTGTCGCTGGATTCCGTGATATGATCGCGTCTGCGTATGCCAGCAACAATTCTGACTGCAAAGTTGATGACCTTTTCCATTCGCTGCCGCTGAGTGACTGTTGTTGAGGCCCATGCAGGTAAACAGTATCTGATGTGATGAAAGACCAGCGACTCGATCAATAATTTTGTTGTGGCGCAGGGAAGCACATACTTCAGCTTGTTGATGGGGATGAGGAAGCCAAAGCAACGCTGAGCGATTTTGGCTGTTTGATGTTGCCAGCTAAGATTTATGTCGATAAGTATGCCCAAAATTTTGACGCTCTCTGAAGAAGACAGCTGTGAATTCCCAAATTTAACGCTCAGCCCGGCAGCTTTGCGGGTGTTGGTAGGTGTGCCAACAACGATGAATTCAGTTTTAGACGGGTTGATTTTCATGCCTTTGTGACGAAACCATACAGAGACTGCTGCTAGGTCGGACTCAGCCCACGAACGCAGCTGTGCGAGGCCACAGACAGACGGCAACGATTCGTGCATGCGGTTTACATGCGGCTGACACATAACACTGGATGTCATTGGTGAATAAAAGGAACATCAGAGGTCCAACTATGCTACCCTGAACCACACCATACGCGATCTCAAGGCTCGGCGCATTACCACCCTTCACAGTCTGGCGTCGATCGGTGAAATAGTCCGAAATCCAATGTAGCGCAATGCCGTAACACTCCAGCTTGGTTAAGAGCGCAGCGCGGTCTACACAGTCGAAGGCCTTTGACAGATCAGTTGAGCTAATAGTAGTAACTTTGCCGGCGTTCATATTGTTGCTGATGTGGCTAACGATATCTATGACTGCATGTTCGGTGGAGTGATGAGGGCGATACGCATATTGTGAGTCAGCAAGAATGTGGTGACTGGACATGTATTCTAAAAGTTGTGTGCATACAACCTTCTCTGTCAGCTTGCCGACAACACTAAGTACACTTATTGGCCTATAGTTCGATGGTTCAGTCACTGGTCCCCCATTGTGTAAAGGCACGACTGTTGCCAACTTTCAAATGGACGGGACTCGACCTGCGGTGAGGGAGTGGTTCACAACGTGTAACAGGTGGGGGCCGACCACCGAAACATTTCCTGAGCACAAACGGCACACGTTATCCGGTCCTCCTGCCTTGGAACTGCTCATGCGATGCAACGCGAGACTTAACTCCGGTAGGGTAACAGGCTGGACACGGAAGGCGCCACTGACCACCCTAGGCAGCCGGAGGGGCAGCCGTCCGAGCTGGGTTCGCTGCTGAGAGTGTCGGCAATACGCTGTCCCACTGAGGCGAAATATTCGCTGAATTGGTCGGCGGCTGTTGAATCAAGAGTGACGTTGGATTGAACTGGCTTGTTAGCGATGGCATACCTCTTCAGTTTGCTCCATGTTTTCTTCGATGTCTCGGTGGTGTCGGGCTTGAAGAAGTCAGCTTTGGCAGTCCTGAGCCGACTGGTGAAGTCCCGTTTGAGGGCTCTGTAGCGCCGTTTTACCTCGTCCATCTCCGTGACGTCGCGCGCGCGCCGAACAACATCGCTTCTCGACTGCAGGTCGCGCAGCTCTTCGCTACCGCTCAGCCAGGGGCACTCGGGGCGGCGGAAGCTGATCGTCTTGACGGGGCAGTGGGCGTCGACATGCAGATTCCAGATGTTCAGTAACTCGGCGTATTTGTCATCGGTCGACGTGGCTCTGTAGAGGAGGCTCCAGTCAGCCAACAACAGGTCGAGCATGAGATGGTTGAAATCGGTGTCCTTTGTTGATCTGACTGTTCTGTGCCGCCGGGGGCTTTTACTTTTGGGAATGGAACGACAACGGCGATGAGGTTACGATGGCTATTGTGGGATGAGATCACTTTGGTGAGATGGGTGATGTCAGGAATGTTGGTTGTGATGTGGTCGATGAGGGTGGGGGTTGCGGCTGGATGGGTAGGCTACAGAATCAACTGATTAAGTCCCAGGTCGGGCAGTGTGGTGACATACTGTCGTACACCGGGATTGTTTGGGTCCAGAATGTCCAGGTTGAAGTCGCTAAGTAGAAAGAACGGCTTGTTCAGGCTGATGATGTCCTCCAGCTGGTCACGGAGGTCGGCCAGAGAACCGGCTGGGGAGTCCGGTGGGCGGTGGGCGACCCTCACGACGGCCGACCTGGTGCCCCTGCCGGTGACTCTCAGCCATAACGTCTCTAGCCGTCCGGCCGGGTCTGAAGTCGTGTCGAGCCTGCCTGCAGAGAGCTCCTCGCGGAAGGACGATGGCGACACCGCCGCCTCATGCAACCCGTCTGCGGCGGCGAGGAATTTGTCGATCGAAGAGGTGAACCTTAAATCCCAGAAAGAGGAGAAGACTGTCGGCAGGGTTGCCCGGAGATCCCCACGTTTCAGAGATGCAGAGACAGACAAAATGCTCTCCCTCCAGTAACAGACGAACAACGTCGATCTTATCCGATGACATGATGGACCGGACGTTGATGTGGCCGCTACGTAACCTTCTGCTCACTTGTTTGACATGTGTGCCGTCTACTGATGGCCGACATGGGAGCGGGCCAGATTGGGCGGTGTTGAGTGGCCGGTTGGCCGGTGTAGGCGCGCCCCCGGCTACACAGCCGGAGGCGTATTCAGTACGGTATTTTTAGTGATCGTTTCTCAGCATCGCGGCTGTGTTGAATTCAGCATTCTTCCTCGCAGGGTTCGCCGTTTTTTCAACACAACACTGTCCGTACTGGACCGCTTCTCGCCTTAGCTGCCGGGATTAGTACCGAGCCATTCGCTGCAGCATTCTCCGTTCCCTGCTCACAAATCAGCGAAACTGCCACGCCGTGACCCGTTCCTCTGCAGGCCGCGCGGCGCGCGGCATACAGGAAGCCGAGGTCACGCGGAACTGGGGTCACCTCGTGTCACTCCACCCCCGGAGGCCAGCACAGGGTCACCTCGTGTCACTCCACCCCCGGAGGCCAGCACAGGGTCACCTCGTGTCACTTCACCCAGGAGGCCAGCACAGGGTCACCTCGTGTCACTTCACCCAGGAGGCCAGCACAGGGTCACCTCGTGTCACTTCACCCAGGAGGCCAGCACAGGGTCACCTCGTGTCACTCCACCCCGGCGGCAGCGGCACATCTGCACAGTCACAGTCCACACAGGAGAGAGATCGGTGCAATGCACGAGGCAGAGAACGCAACCGCAAACCACCGGCTGCATGGCGCACAATGCCACCTTCCCACGCTTGTTTCATCCGGAGCATGAAATGGGGCGCGGTTATGAAGATGAACTACCGGACGACGCGCCGAGCGTGCCCAATTTCTAATGAGAACTACGCCTGATCGCTTCCTGGTTTGGTGCCAGAGGCCACTGCTCTCTGCAGTCGATCCGACTCGCTCCGGTCTTGGTGATGTATCGAACGGGTGTAACGGTATTTGCTGACGTCTCGTTGCATCCAAGTGCTCATCTTCGAGCTCTTGCATGCTGCACATGCTCGTTTCTCAGTGTGTATTGTCATAACGCCAACGAGGAAATGCGATAACCTAGGATAGAGCTTTAAGCTAGCAACACTCCCTCTTCCGGATGCACGCTGCCAACCGGTCTTGGCCCTTGCCGTGTTTGGCAATAAGATATGGGTGCACCTACAGAGCGCTAGAGGGCATGAGAACGATCAAGACGAAACGGCGTAATCAGAATTGCTTTTGATTGCGCCGACAACCCAGCTCCCGGCGCGGATTGCAAAAAACAAACGTTTATCTAAATTGACTGTTCGCGCCTGTGATGCATGACTAGGTTGATTTATTACAAATGATCGGTTTCCGCATTGCTGTATTGCTAGGAAAAGCCAGCCACAAGGTGTGATGTACGTTGCATTGATTACGTACCTTCTAAGCCCAGGTTACCGGACGTAGCAACCGCAGATGTGTTGCCATGCTGGCGTCCGGTAGTCCTCGAGTTGTGCCAGAATTGGCCGACCGGCTTGTCGGGACCATGCGGAACAGGACTGAACGTTCACTATTCAGTACGCAGTGCATGCCGGGCTGGGTCGGCCCGTGTCTAACTTGGGTCATGCCCATCTTGCATTGGTGCACCGCTGATATACGGCGAGCGTATTTGTGATATTCACATTCCTCTATGGTTTTAGATGCATGCGCATTGACACACTTTGATTTGACATAGTGGAAGGCTTGGATGGCGAAGAAATGTGATGGACGAAACGCGACTAGGATACACACAGATTGGATACTGGAGGCGAGGCTCGGGTCGTCGTCACATTGACCCAACAACGATATGGGTGCGAATTACCGATGTAATTTTCGAACCTGACGTTTACCAGTTTAGCGATTTTGAACATCAGTAGGTAGAAACAGATAGCATTATGAAATCGGCAGAACAAAAGTTAGCTGTCTTTTAACATAAAATAGCAAGCAAGTAAAACTTGTGCGAGTTATTTTGTTTAGGAGTCTTCTAAGAATGTATCTATGCTGGAGTATTCATATTTCATCAGCTAGTTTTCAATGTTTCTTGATTTTGGGCTCAATGAATAAACAGACTGTTATTCAAATGCGTTTCTCTTGCCAGCAGACATCTTCACCAACACATCACGCATGCTAAAACATGTAAAGTAGCGTCCAAATGCAGAACCGGAAGGAGTACATGCTAACGACGTGGACAAAAACCAACCGTCCGCTGCACCACGCCCACAAAATACCTCCGGCGTCACAAAACACCTCAGCCGCGCCACAAACGCCCATCGTACAGCGGTGCACTCCCACGACCATCGCTGCTGGGCTGTTTTCTGGCGGTCTCGTCTCTCGAAGCGAACCCGCGGTGTCGGAAGCTGTCAAGCTCAGTCATGCCGGCAACGGGTGCCGCTCAGTGACCGAGCCAGCCGGACCGCGCTGTACGCTACCACCGCCGCCAGCGCCGCCGGCTGGCTGGCACGGTTTTTACGTGACCATTACTGTGATGCGGGTGGTGCGCTGCGGTGCAGTATCCACCCTGTCAATCTTTTTTACACTGTTAGGTGATAGTTATCTTGTATTGATAGGTCCCCTCTTAGAGTATCTCTACCAAACACGTTTAGCTAAACAAATATAACAGGGGTTTTTTGCCTTGCGCATTTTTGGCCCACCGCGCAGGTTTTTCCCCTTTGCTATAGACGCTGGGTTTTTTATTATTCAGGACTTTTCGCCCAGCTAAACACACCCCACAACCAGGTCTCGCCGAGGCGCCGGAGCTAGGGAGACTGGCAACAGTCTCCCGCTGTTGCAATGACGGCACCCCACGGCTCCACCAACACTGACACTGTTCAAGTGTATGTAATAAAAATATGTATGTATGTGTGTCTCGTGTTTTACTTATATTTGACCTTGAACGAAATACTTAACGTAATGTTAGATATTATATTTACTTTGAACAAATAATTTTTCCGGGTACAAATAAACCGGTTAACGTAACTAGTAACGTAAAATAGCTGCCCTAGTCCCTAGTTTGTTCCGGGTCACATAAACCGGATAACGTAACTCTTTTCCTGGCAAATTGCCAGATGTCACTCCCCACCCGGAATATGGCTATAGGCCGGTCCGGGAAAAAAAAAAAAAAAAAAAACGACGTCTGTCTGACGTCTGACGTCTGACGGCAACGGATGACGGATGACGGATGACGGATGACGGATGACGGATGACGGATGACGGATGACGGATGACGGATGACGGATGGCGGATGACGGATGACGGATGACGGATGACGGATGACGGCTGACGGCTGACGGCTGACGGCTGACGGCTGACGGCTGACGCCCAAAGTTCGACCTCTGCCCACCCAGGAAGTGGCAGTGAAGCACTTCCGGAGACGGCCATCGCCCGTCGTGTAATGAAGAGTTTGTCTCATAATATGATTAGACATCTATCTGATATTGCCATTCGTCAATTGAGGGGAATGGATAGGTTATATACTGATTCAAAACTGTTCAATTCATGTAGGAAATATCTTTATTTTTTCAAAGCAGCATCAGATTGGAAAAAGGTTAAGATATCGTCATGTCATCTACCATAACCTCAAATCTACACAAAATATGCAATATTCCGCTTTCACGGGTATATCACCTGAAGAGACTTTTTGAGTAAACTCATACTAGAAGGTATGCACTATGCATTCACTTCCGAGCCACAAGCTATTCGAATGGCTTGCCTATATGCGAATATGGCTTGCCTATATGCTATGCGAATGGCTTGCTATTCGAATAGCCTTTAGCTTAAAGGACCTTCAACACCTTCAACATGGGTTTTGAACTGAAATAGCAGTTTTGTAGCCTGTGTTGAGAAATCCTTATCTGAAACTTTTATTGGCTGAAAAGACTCTCCAGCCGAAGATATTTGACTTTTGGCGAAGGAATTCGGCGCATATATGATGTACCGTACCGTCTGAAAGTGCCAGCACTGCCATGGAGCATGCGCAGACCAATAATGCACACCATAAAATCAATAATTTACGACCCTCTGTCCTGAATTGGCGCGATGTAGGACCATTTTTGAAAAGAAAAAAAGAAACTGTATTAAAAAATATAATAAAATCGTGTTCTGAAGAAAAAAATTCCCGAAGGTGAACTATTTCCTTTAAGTTTTGGCGTGACTTCATTGTCATTTGACCGACAAAAAAAAACAATCTTCCCGAATTCGAGAGACAATAAAAAATAACATAACTCATAACTAACTACATAACTCAAAAAAGTTGTATGTATACCACATTCTGATACCTGACTATGATTGACCCAAAACCAGGATGATAGCAGTATTGCAGGTGTTGCACGGCAGTTGCAGGCATCCAGCGCCCCCTATTCTGAGCTCCGCTCCCACGAGGGGGCAGGTGTGCTGCCGCCTGCAGTACCGGTTCAGCCGCTCGGCGGGGACGGCGGGGAGGGGGGGGGGGGAGAGGGCAGTGGGTGGGCTCCCGCTCCGTCCGATCGGTGCGGCCCAGTCCGGACTGTATTACTTCTGATTCGCCCGCTCCATCTGCCGGGACTTTGATCGATGGGTGCATTGCCCTCAGCATGGATAGATTTATACCAGCACCGAGAGCCGTTAACTCCGCGATTACCAACACGAGATGTTTGGCAGTCCATCGAACTTGCCCGAGGGAGAAAACGAAATGGCTCATATCTTTCAGAGTGCCCACGCAAGACGTCTTCTCACATAAATGAGAGGTCATCATGGGAAGTGTGCCTTTTATACAACCCATGGCGTCTATCCATGCATAGCGAAAAGGGTGAATACTCGGATTAAAGCTTCGGAAAGCTTCGGTTCTTCTCGCATGCTCCAAGGTTATGGGTCATATACGAGAGAACTGACGACCTGTGTTTGATGGTTCGAAGCGACCGGTCACTCTTTACTGGACCAGTGTTCAGTGAAGTTGATCACAGGAACGGCTGCCGACGCGAGGCATTGAGAGCCGTCTAACCATGCGTGGTGTGGGACGGGAAGTGGCTGTTAACACTCATTCGGGCCGTGGGCTATGGGTGGGAATTCGATTATATGGTCGCTATAATTATGTGAACCGTGGTTCAGCAATACTAACTTTCACAACGTCCATCATCGTGACATGCATTGGCAATAGTGAGCTGTACACTGAAGGACGGAGGACACCATATAATGCAACAGCTGCGCCGCCTATTTACCGCGGACTACGTCGTTATCCTATTAATAAACAAGTGCTAAAGGCTGTCATGCACTTTGTGAGACTATGTCAATGCCATCGGTGCGAACATGTTCAAGACCATCTGTGAACTATGGTCTTGAATTCATGTGGCAATTCGTTTGCCACATGAATAAACCACTGCATCTCATTAACAGAAAATTGAAGCCGAAGCGACTGGCCAGTGGCCACGTCTGCCCATATCCTGTTGGACTGGCTGACCTATGACCTATGACCTTACTCCGGCTGACCTTTATGAATCAGCCCTAAGTTCAGCTCCAACTGACCCCTCTAACCCTGTATTAACTGTCCCTGTCCCGTGTTACAGACGTGTCGACCTGGGTCCGCCGGATGGGTCGGCGCCTGTCCCGGCTGACCCTGTATTAACTGCCCCTGTCACGTGTTTCAGACATGTCGACCTGGGGCTGCCGGGTGGGGTCGGCGCCTGTCCCGTCTGACTCTGTACCAACTGCCCCCTGTCCTGTGTTACAGACGTGTCGACCTGGGTCCGCCGGATGGGTCGGCGCCTGTCCCGGCTGACCCTGTATTAACTGCCCCTGTCACGTGTTTCAGACGTGTCGACCAGGGGCTGCCGGGTGGGGTCGGCGCCTGTCCCGTCTGACTCTGTACCAACTGCCCCCTGTACTGTGTTTCAGACGTGTCGACCTGGGGCCGCCGGGTGGGTCGGCGCCTGTCTCGGCTGACCCGGTCCGGCAGCAGTGAGCAGATCAGCGGCTCGGCCAGCTCCGGCCGCCGCCGCTGGCGTGTCTCAGACCCTGTATCCCGTCCGGAGACCCGCCCGGAGCCGGAGACGGACCCGGAGACCCGCAGTCTCCGGACCGAGCGACGCACCAAGGTGGACCGAGTGGAAAGCATCCGGAACCTCCTCCGCCGCCCGGTGGTCGCCGTCCGAGACAAGGAGAGGGAGCGGGAGAGGCGCGGCTCCGACACTGGTCTGCCCCTCTCTCCTGCCAGCGAGCAGCGGCAGTCGCGCCCGTCACGACCCGTCAAACGCAGTATCAGCCTCTACAAGAGCGCCTCCACCAGCCATCTGAACACTAACCTTCCGAGCCTGAAGGACGCGCTGCGGCAGACGCGCGAGCAAGGTGTTTGGAGCCAGCCGGCATACATCCCCACCAAGACGATGAGTTGCGAAAATATGATCGAGATCGGCACCAAGAGCACTCAGGCTGCGCCGGAGAATCAGCGGTACCCGCTCTCCGTGCTCCCTGAAGAGCCGGGACCGGTCACACTGAGACGTAAGGTTACCATCGGCGACGTCCGCTCCCGCAGTCACGAGGGCTTCCTCAGTGATGGCAGACCCCGGCGCTACCAGCAGGCGCAGGCGGCTGTCCAGAGACAGAGGGCGGCAGCGATGTCCAGCGGACACACGGTTGACCACCGCCTGATGTCGACGGGTGCTCACGCAGCGCGAAGCGTCGGAAACATCACCATCAGCGTATCGGAAGGAACGACATCAACTGGTGACAAGCGGCCCTTGCACCTGGCGTACTCGACTGAGAGTGGCTATGACAGTGACGGCACGAGACGCAGCGAGGGCTCGCCGCCGGGCAGCACGCGCAGGATCAGCGTGCATAGTACGTCCAGCGAGGACAGTGGGAAGCTCTCGAGCCACGAGCTGCGCTCCGGGCGAGCGCGGACTGTGCCTGCCGACGCCGGGCGGCTGGGAGGCACGGTCTACCAGCCACACGTCATCTCCATCTGCCCAGACCCCAGGGAGGAGGATCGGTCGCCGTTCGCCTGTCAGCGGAGCAACACCGTCCTCCGACAGCCGTCAAGTGAGATGTGGTTCAGTGATGATGCCAACCTATCCTCCTGCTCAGCCTCCGAGTCGGTGACGACGCCAAAGACGTTCGCGCAGCACAAGTCTCGACCGGCCAAGCCGCCGCGCAAGTCGCTGCTGCGAGAGCCGGCGACGGAGATTTCTACGCAGACGTCGCTGCCCTGGGACCGGAGCCAGTACGACGTGTTGTCTGACTCGGAGACACTGTCGGGGCTGCATCGGAGCGACACGGTACGGCGGCGGTACCCCGACCCCGTCACTCACGGGAGACTCGCCGACACACACGAGTCGCCCCAGGCGGGTCACACGGGGATCTACTACGCACGCCCGGCGCCTACCCTCGACCCGCGGTCACGGTCCGAGAGCCACCTCCTGTCTGATGGATACTCCCGCTCCCGCTCCGAGAGCTACCCACGGGACCGTGTGGATCCGGCGGACCCGGGGGTGCCGAGCCGGGGACGGATCCGCATGGGCACCCGGGAGGCGCGCGAGCCGGGCCGACCGCCGGCGCGCCCCCGCTCCACGGGTCACCTGGGCACGGCGAGCGGCGGCCCGGCCAGCCCACCGGCGCTTCCCTCACTGCCGGCAGACTTCACCAACAAACAGTTCAAGATGCTGCGCGTCAAGAAGGCGGACGGAGACTCGCTGGGCATCTTCATCGCCAGAAACAGCAGTCACGGCTACCTCATCGCCGAAATGGAATCAAACGGCGCCATTGCCAGGTTAGTCATGAACCAACAGTCAGTTTGTAAATGGACACACGCTTCATGCTTAATGGACTTGCCGATAAGGAGGTTGGCGAGATTTAGAACCATTCGTCTTAAATCCATAATTTCACAAATATAATTCAGTTCTGCTTTGCATGAATGTGAGAGTTATCGAAGACGAAATTGACAAAACTTGCAATAACTGATCTTTCTTAGCTCTTCCTACAACACGACGTTGACTTGATGACTACATGTTGAGTCGCTCTGCCAAGCGCTTTCTGATGTCGGTAGTTTGCTATTTGCCTCTAGCTAACGTCACTCTGAGATGGTGTGTAGAGACTCAAAGTATCAAAGTTGTGTGTTGATGGCGAAATCCATTTGTTGCCGAAGCTTAAACAATGTCTTCTTAACGTATATGACGGGAGCTCAGGAGTTTCCCGTCTTTTCCAGGATGGTAAAACGTAACGTGGGCCATATGTCTGTATTACCTTTAGTTGTTTTATTACGTCTCTGCTAGATTATTGCCAGGATGGGTCTATAAATCAGTATCAGGTTTTGTCCGTCCGAAAAATGCTGTAAATTATGGAAAGGCATTGACCTTATATGTGTACTTTTTCAGGGACGGCCGGTTCAAGGTTGGCGACGAGATAGTGAACGTGAACGGCCGCCGGCTGCGCGGCTGTGCCCTCGAGTCGGTGCTGGACGTGCTGCAGGACCCGTCGCCAGAGCTGGACATCGTCATAGCACGCGACTTCAACCCTGGCCGGCTGCAGCCGGGCCAGCCGGCCGGCCAGCACGTGGTGGTGATCTCTGTGCCGGACACGAGCGGCGCGGCCAGCTCGCCTGACGATCTGGACGATCCGGACGACTCGCTCGAGTACCCGGCCACCGGCTCTGAGCCGTACGACGCCTCCGAGGCCGAGGAGTACCCGCGGCCCGAGTCGGTGCTGTCGGGCGTCTCTGGCTACTCGGTATCCAGCGTGCAGTCCGTCTCCTCGGTCAGGGAGCTACTGCGCAGGCGCCACGAGCAGAGGTCAGGCGCCAGGTCAGCCAGCTCGACGTCTTCCCGCCGTCCCAAGTCGCTTATTACGTCTCTGCTCACCATTTCCTTCGAGAAAGGTGCAGGCAAGAAGAGCCTTGGCTTCAGCATTGTCGGAGGCAGGGATTCGCCCAAGGGCAACATGGGAATCTATGTGAAGACTGTGTTCCCGAATGGACAAGCAGCTGAGGAGGACAAGCTCATTGAAGGTATGCGTATTCATGTTCTTAGAAACCGGCACAGTGTATAGTCTCTCTTGAAAGTATCTATGCACTGTACAGTCTCTCTTGGATGTCTTGGCCGTGGATAGATACTTTCAAGAGAGACTGTACACTGTACAGTGTACACTGTACCAGACTGTTTATTGATTCCACACTGATTGAATCGATTGGAATCGTTCAATCGAAATTAATTGAATCAAAACATAATTGATTCACCACCAGATCTTTTGATTCATGAATTGTGATTGAATCAAAACCCGCATCAAATCAAGGCTGATTTAATCAAAATATTTAACGATTCAAGTACACTGGTAAATTGTGCAAATACATGCAGTTCCAGTGGCTACGTTCATTTATACTGAAATACTATTGCTGTAACAATGTTTTAATGATCATATATATGCATGTTTTCCTTTGTATTTATTTGACATAAATTGACCTCATATATTTAAATGTTGAATCAAACGTGAATCGATTAAAATATTTGTTTTGATTCTTTGAATCGGAAGAAATCAATTCTCAAAATTGTATCCGTGAATCGAACGGTGATTCAATCATTCAGATTCCAAAATGAATCATGATTGAATCGTTCCCAAAAAAATGCATCAATAACCAGTCTGCAGTCTGTACAGTGTACAGAGAGACTGTATAGTGTACAGTCTCTCTTGAAAGTATCTATCCACGGCCAAGAGATCCAAGAGAGACTTGGTGCATAGATACTTCAAGAGAGACTGTACGTGTCTTGTCTTGTCTATGTCTTGTCTAGTCTATGTCTTGGGTAGAGTGGTTGTCCGAAAGTTGCAAGTCCCTTAGTTAGGAGCTTAATGCAAAGTATTTGTTTGTTTTGGCACCCATTCACAGTTCAGCTATTTACTGATGTCTTATTGTATTCATGGGACGTACATATATAATAGACTGTCTATACTGCGTGTCTGAGCTACTGAACATGCCAGCCATGCGCCCGGTCTTCATGGGCTGACACACATTACATTGTTCAGGTATTCGTCCCCTCCGCGGTGAAGACCATTCTATAATTACGGACAAGTATGTCATGGGCTTGGGAAGGGTTTTGCCGTGTCGTCAGTCCACGATTCCACGCTTCGTTTAGGGCCGTGGCCATAACTTTACCGGTGGTCGAAGGTTTCTGTAGTAATTATGACTTCGCTAGCAGTCCTGATGCCCTCGCTATACATCAACGGTTGTAAAAGCGTCCATATTTTTTGGATCTTTACCCTGTTACCCAAGTTTATGTCACCCACACCCTCATTTTCCATTTGAAGAGCATAACTTTCACGAAACTGAGGTGAATTATGAGTGGTGCACTCATAATTCACTTAGAGTATTTTTTTACTTAGAGTATTTTTTTACAAACTGGTTGATGAACCACAACACGGGAACGAAATTGAGACCTCCGAACCATCGTCAGAAGAGAGCACTGCAACAATATATCTTCCATTATATATAATCTCTCTGAGAATCTTTCGAGTTTTCCAGGGAAGATAAAAATATCTTTGCGGAGTGACTGACCAGCAAAAACCGAGTGCCGAAGGCACGATGTTTTTTTTTTGCTGTGGCACTCACGAAGCAAGATAGTATCTGCCCCAGAAAACTCGAAGGATTTCGTATCTTCATATTTGACAACATGAAAATAAACTCAAATCTCGAGCTGCTATCTTTACTCTTGCAAGGTGAAAAGATAATACTATTTTTGCAGCATACAGATGTTAAAGATGAACCTCAAATATGAAGATAGTATAACCCGTGATATTTGCAAATTCAGTTGCACACGCCAACTGATCAGTATCATTAGCTTCCTGCTAAAAAAAACGTTCCCTCGCTATGTTCGTTCATCCAATCTCGCTATCCCTATCTCTCACATACAACGAAAAAGAGCCTCCTGCATTTGGCTAGTTTGAGTGCAACAGGGACGAGCAAGATGAATGAGCATCGTTAAACGGTGATTTCGACAATAATCGATATACCATCTCCGATTCTGGCAAATCCAATCCGTTACGCCTCAACACAGACATTTTCCTGGACGTCTTAACGATCTGTTCGGTGTTCACTAAACCCCATGGTCCACCTATATGTCCCCGAGCTATCTACAACATACTTTAAGCGCACGCCTGACATTAACATTGACTTTCGATCCCTGTCTCACGACTTCCTGGGTTTCGTTTTAACTGACCCAGGACGCGTTTGTGAGAAATATTATCGCAATTCTTCTTTTGGCGTGAACGATATTTATTTGACAGGCTTGACGTCTGGCGTGCGTCATTTTCAGGTGACGAGATCCTGGCCGTGAACGGCTACAGCATGCAGGGTCTATCTCACGGAGAGGCGGTGGTCGTGTTCAAGTCGGTCAGATCGGGACAGGTCGTCCTGTATGTCGCCCGCAGGGAACAGCCAAGCAGACAGAGGTAAGGACGAAACTCAATGTATGCGGTGGATGTGCAACGGAGACATTGGTGCCGTAATCCATTGCAATGTGATAATGTTAAGCAGAGGCAACACAATCGACTAATACTGAGTTGACAAAGCGACAATATCGATCAACATGGGTTAAGCGATCACATCAAGTTTTGAATTCGGTGTTACGAAAGCAGCATATACGAGTCGTTCTATAAAAAAGGTGTCTGAAGTTGCTTGGGACCGCCAGTCGGAAGGTTTTTTACTTTCCGACTTTTTACTTTCGGCATTGTAACATGCCAGTGCATCCGAAGAGCAAATTAGCCTTCTATGATTTGTCATCGAGAGACGGAAGTTTGTACACTTATGTATACTTTCAGCAGTTCTGAAGGACATGGTTTGTAATTGGGCTCACCTGCCGCCCATCAATCATCACTAACGACGTAAACAGCTCGCATTCCATAATCTCACAATCAATGCCTCTAATTCCCACGTGTACGGTTACGAATTACGAAACGGGTGGACTTTGATCGATGATTTCACTGATTGCCCCCACAACCGTCCTTCTAGCTCCACTGATTTCCCTGTGACATTAGATTATTCCCTGAAACATCTGCCAGATTTTGCCAGTGGAAGGGCGCAGCTTTGGTCTGAAGGAATATTACAAAATCCTCCTTCTTCCGACCATCGAACGGTCATGTGTGAACGACTTTAAACGATCCTTCACGGGCTTGTGTAACCTCCTCACCCTCAGCCTTGGAAAACAAAGGTGCCCGCTGTCTGTGCTACAGCGGCATTGGCTAAGAGCAACCCCACCTGAATGTCCTTCATCACAGCGCTCCACACTCGCTCTATTCGTAACACCCGCAGTATTCGTTCGAACACACCCGTGTCTTCATATCGTGAGTAGCCCAGCCCACCCTACCGCAGCGCTGCTGTGCTGTCGGTGTGTAGCAGGTAGCAGATAGCAGCAGGGTAGCACCCGGCCGGTATACCACCTCCCGGTCATCCTCCGTCTGGCCCGCTCCGTCAGCCTGCAGGGCTCCTCTGTCGGTGTGTAGCAGGGTAGCACCCGGCCGGTATACCACCTCCCGGTCATCCTCCGTCTGGCCCGCTCCGTCAGCCTGCAGGGCTCCTCTGTCGGTGTGTAGCAGGTAGCACCCGGCCGGTATACCACCTCCCGGTCATCCTCCGTCTGGCCCGCTCCGTCAGCCTGCAGGGCTCCTCTGTCGGTGTGTAGCAGGTAGCACCCGGCCGGTATACCACCTCCCGGTCATCCTCCGTCTGGCCCGCTCCGTCAGCCTGCAGGGCTCCTCTGTCGGTGTGTAGCAGGTAGCAGATAGCAGGTAGCAGCAGGATAGCACCCGGCCGGTATACCACCTCCCGGTCATCCTCCGTCTGGCCCGCTCCGTCAGCCTGCAGGGCTCCTCTGTCGGTGTGTAGCAGGGTAGCACCCGGCCGGTATACCACCTCCCGGTCATCCTCCGTCTGGCCCGCTCCGTCAGCCTGCAGGGCTCCTCTGTCGGTGTGTAGCAGGTAGCAGATAGCAGCAGGGTAGCACCCGGCCGGTATACCACCTCCCGGTCATCCTCCGTCTGGCCCGCTCCGTCAGCCTGCAGGGCTCCTCTGTCGGTGTGTAGCAGGTAGCAGATAGCAGCAGGGTAGCACCCGGCCGGTATACCACCTCCCGGTCATCCTCCGTCTGGCCCGCTCCGTCAGCCTGCAGGGCTCCTCTGTCGGTGTGTAGCAGGTAGCAGATAGCAGCAGGGTAGCACCCGGCCGGTATACCACCTCCCGGTCATCCTCCGTCTGGCCCGCTCCGTCAGCCTGCAGGGCTCCTCTGTCGGTGTGTAGCAGGTAGCAGATAGCAGCAGGGTAGCACCCGGCCGGTATACCACCTCCCGGTCATCCTCCGTCTGGCCCGCTCCGTCAGCCTGCAGGGCTCCTCTGTCGGTGTGTAGCAGGTAGCAGGTAGCAGATAGCAGCAGGGTAGCACCCGGCCGGTATACCACCTCCCGGTCATCCTCCGTCTGGCCCGCTCCGTCAGCCTGCAGGGCTCCTCTGTCGGTGTGTAGCAGGTAGCACCCGGCCGGTATACCACCTCCCGGTCATCCTCCGTCTGGCCCGCTCCGTCAGCCTGCAGGGCTCCTCTGTCGGTGTGTAGCAGGTAGCACCCGGCCGGTATACCACCTCCCGGTCATCCTCCGTCTGGCCCGCTCCGTCAGCCTGCAGGGCTCCTCTGTCGGTGTGTAGCAGGTAGCACCCGGCCGGTATACCACCTCCCGGTCATCCTCCGTCTGGCCCGCTCCGTCAGCCTGCAGGGCTCCTCTGTCGGTGTGTAGCAGGTAGCAGGTAGCAGCAGGGTAGCACCCGGCCGGTATACCACCTCCCGGTCATCCTCCGTCTGGCCCGCTCCGTCAGCCTGCAGGGCTCCTCTGTCGGTGTGTAGCAGGTAGCAGATAGCAGCAGGGTAGCACCCGGCCGGTATACCACCTCCCGGTCATCCTCCGTCTGGCCCGCTCCGTCAGCCTGCAGGGCTCCTCTGTCGGTGTGTAGCAGGTAGCACCCGGCCGGTATACCACCTCCCGGTCATCCTCCGTCTGGCCCGCTCCGTCAGCCTGCAGGGCTCCTCTGTCGGTGTGTAGCAGGTAGCACCCGGCCGGTATACCACCTCCCGGTCATCCTCCGTCTGGCCCGCTCCGTCAGCCTGCAGGGCTCCTCTGTCGGTGTGTAGCAGGTAGCAGATAGCAGCAGGGTAGCACCCGGCCGGTATACCACCTCCCGGTCATCCTCCGTCTGGCCCGCTCCGTCAGCCTGCAGGGCTCCTCTGTCGGTGTGTAGCAGGTAGCAGATAGCAGCAGGGTAGCACCCGGCCGGTATACCACCTCCCGGTCATCCTCCGTCTGGCCCGCTCCGTCAGCCTGCAGGGCTCCTCTGTCGGTGTGTAGCAGGTAGCAGATAGCAGGTAGCAGCAGGGTAGCACCCGGCCGGTATACCACCTCCCGGTCATCCTCCGTCTGGCCCGCTCCGTCAGCCTGCAGGGCTCCTCTGTCGGTGTGTAGCAGGGTAGCACCCGGCCGGTATACCACCTCCCGGTCATCCTCCGTCTGGCCCGCTCCGTCAGCCTGCAGGGCTCCTCTGTCGTGGCCGCCCCGGTCTTTAGAGGCTATTGTTCGGTCTGCTCGATTCACACGGCCGTGTCTGGGCCCGCTCGGGGCGCCGGGTGGGAGTCGAACTGTTCTACACAGCACGACTGTGACAGGTGGGATCTCAGAACACAGTTATTCGCCGGAGATGGAGCAATGCGTGCCCTCGCAGAGACCGGCGTCTGTCTCCGATCCAGATGCACAGAGGTTCAGCTGCCCAAACACGGGTATTGCACACATTCATACACTCATGCCCCCTCAGCCGCACTATGTCGTGAGTTAAACAAATTAGGTATGTGGCTGCAGGTGTGAACATGACATGAACACAAAATGATCCAGACATATATTCTGCACGCCGCTGGGTTCGCCTTACGACACTGAACAGAGCCAGTGCGTATCGATACTCATCCAGCAAATCACCGTGTTTAATTGGCATGCTGGCAACCTGTTTGTAATATCGTTATGAATAACGGGCGGGAGCGCATTGTGCGGCAGCACAAACTCTGACAATGCATGCTCAGGTCAGGTTTTATAGCCTGCTGGGGATTGCCGTGTTCATTAATGCGTCGACTAATATGGCTGTAAATATGCGATTTATGTGAGAGTATTTAATTTATTCCCGGAACTCCGCTGCACCTCAGTGAGAACCTCTATGTTTTCTGTTTCAATTACCTTCAGTGCTAAACTGCTGAATACACATTAACCAAGCTTCAAAATTAAAATAAGATAAAGATAATTGTTTGTTGAAATCCGATAAAATCCCGTGGCTTTGAGCTGGTCGTCAATTTAATAAAGTTAATATATTACATAATTTCTCGTGTTGAGCTTCGTCATCAACACCGACTCATCTTAACTATGTACCCAGACATCGCATAAGCATCAAAAACACACTTTGGGAAGTTAATTACCTATAATTGCTCTTATATAAAATTATGTTTCTTACTTTGCAACCGTAGATTAAACATAAATATGAAGGTTGGTGGCATTTAGGCCACAACTTTGTTCCCCATATTCCATGTGTTGCATTTAATCTCTTTGTTCACATAACAAAAACCGGCCATGACAATGGTCTGCCGAAACATTCCGCCCACATGTCATTATTGTGATGCAACGACCTTAGTGTCGTGTCCATACAAGTACAAACATTCACACAAATTCACTGGCTTACGGCTGTTTAAAGTCAAGGTGAAAGTGAGTGGTCACCACAATAGTATGTGCGATCCGTTAAACACGCCAAAAACTAGCATCCATCTACATACATACCTATCACTCAAACGGGTGGCAACACTACCAAAACGTGTGACGTTAGTCGTTAAACCACCGGTCCATTTGTAACCATCACACACTTGTAATCTGAACACGCCATCGATCACTGCACCGCTCTCGTTCTACCGAATCGTCTGATCCAGCTGTCAACCTGGTAACAGAGCTTCCCATGTCCCCCTGCCGGTTTGCTATTACTAGCTGCCAACAGCTGTTACTGCGCTGTCACTGAACTGGTATCCGGGGCTGCTTTGCTGTCGTTATTCTGGGGTGGAGTTTGTCTGCCGTTCTGCCGCTGTACTGTGCAGAGTCGGGCTGCTTTGCTGTCGTTATTCTGGGATGGAGTTTGTCTGCCGTTCTGCCGCTGTGCTGTGCAGAGTCGGGCTGCTTTGCTGTCGTTATTCTGGGGTGGAGTTTGTCTGCCGTTCTGCCGCTGTGCTGTGCAGAGTTGGGCTGCTTTGCTGTCGTTATTCTGGGGTGGAGTTTGTCTGCCGTTCTGCCGCTGTGCTGTGCAGAGTCGGGCTGCTTTGCTGTCGTTATTCTGGGGTGGAGTTTGTCTGCCGTTCTGCCGCTGTACTGCGCAGAGTCGGGCTGCTTTGCTGTCGTTATTCTGGGGTGGAGTTTGTCTGCCGTTCTGCCGCTGTGCTGTGCAGAGTCGGGCTGCTTTGCTGTCGTTATTCTGGGGTGGAGTTTGTCTGCCGTTCTGCCACTGTGCTGTGCAGAGTTGGGCTGTTTTGCTGTCGTTATTCTGGGGTGGAGTTTGTCTGCCGTTCTGCCGCTGTGCTGTGCAGAGTTGGGCTGTTTTGCTGTCCTCGTGACTCTGTAGTTTCAGCTGTCTGTCGTTATCGTTTCAGCTGTCGTTATTCTGGGGTGGAGTTTGTCTGTCGTTCTGCCGCTGTGCTGTGCAGAGTCGGGCTATTTTGCTGTCGTTATTCTGGGGTGGAGTTTGTCTGCCATTCTGCCGCTGTGCTGTGCAGAGTCGGGCTGTTTTGCTGTCGTTATTCTGGGGTGGAGTTTGTCTGCCGTTCTGCCACTGGGCTGTGCAGAGTTGGGCTGTTTGCCGTCCTCGTAATCCTGTAGTTTCAGCTGTCGTTCTGTCATTTCAATGCGGAGTTTGGCTGCTGCACTGTCACTATACCGTAGAGTTGGAGTGTTGTGATGTCGGCTGTGCTGTGGACTTTGACTGTTGTGCTGTCATTGTGTTGCGGAGTTTGTTGTCCTGCCACTGTCACTATACCGTAGAGTTGGAGTGTTGTGATGTCGGCTGTGCTGTGGACTTTGACTGTTGTGCTGCCATTGTGTTGCGGAGTTGGTTGTCCTGCCACTGTCACTATACCGTAGAGTTGGAGTGTTGTGATGTCGACTGTGCTGTGGACTTTGACTGTTGTGCTGCCATTGTGTTGCGGAGTTGGTTGTCCTGCCACTGTCACTATACCGTAGAGTTGGAGTGTTGTGATGTCGACTGTGCTGTGGACTTTGACTGTTGTGCTGTCATTGTGTTGCGGAGTTTGTTGTCCTGCCACTGTCACTATACCGTAGAGTTGGAGTGTTGTGATGTCGGCTGTGCTGTGGACTTTGACTGTTGTGCTGTCATTGTGTTGCGGAGTTTGTTGTCCTGCCACTGTCACTATACCGTAGAGTTGGAGTGTTGTGATGTCGGCTGTGCTGTGGACTTTGACTGTTGTGCTGTCATTGTGTTGCGGAGTTTGTTGTCCTGCCACTGTCACTATACCGTAGAGTTGGAGTGTTGTGATGTCGGCTGTGCTGTGGACTTTGACTGTTGTGCTGTCATTGTGTTGCAGAGTTTGGCTGCTGCCACTGTCACTATACCGTAGAGTTGGAGAGTTGTGATGTCGACTGTGCTGTGGACTTTGACTGTTGTGCTGTCATTGCGTTGCGGCGTTTGTTGTCCTGCCACTGTCCATTGGCAGGTGAAGTGTCATTTTTCGGTGGAGTTGGACATAGTGAAGCGTGTATAAGTTGTCGTGCAGTGCGCTGTCACGGAACCCGGCTTCAAAGTCGGATCGGATGTGGCGATCGCACACACAGCACGGCAAAATAAAAGCACTGGCAATGTTTTGTCAGAAATTGCAGGTTCTTAACATAAATAATAAGTTGAAATTGACAAAAGAAAACACAGGCAAGCCGCAAGCATGTCATGATGGTTGTGGCTTATGGCGCACTGACTGCTGTGGTCATTTGGTGCCCAGGCCCCAGTGGCAAGAATGTAAAAATCAAGGACAGAAGATGTAATCCATGCCGAGGTAGGACAAATGAGGTATATGAAGTTATACATATAACATAAGACAAAGGTGCCTTCGCCACAATGATAACTTGATGATTAACACGCGCCCTGGAGGGGGGGGGCGAAATCCGCCCACCCCTCCGGTTTTTCGAGGATAGCGTAAAAACGGCGGTGCGCAGCGCCGCCGTTTTTTGTATACCTGTTTAGAAATGAACTTCCCGCATTATGTAAAATTCTTGGCCTCAGGTCATCTCAGGTCAGGTCACCAGACCAGGTCACGTGATGACCTCAACTCCAAAACGTTTGAAGTAGTACCACAGCCACAGTTTTACGCCGATCGGTTTCAATCTTGCAGGACTTCATAAGGTCATAGATACCAACAATTTGTTTATCTCGGATTTCTAATATCGGTGACCTAATGTCAGGTCAATTTTGTGACCGCTAACACGGTTTTATCAATAACTATCGACATAATGCAGATAGAGAAGAGAAAATGGTACCAATATGTTTGTCTCGTTGAGACACTTCTCCCAATAGGCAAGATGACTAACTTGGGTCACCACTTGACCTTGACCTGAGGTCAAATTTATCAGTTGACCTAACCAGGTCACCATGAATATGATTCGAAGTGCCTTGACAAGACACACACGATGGCGTAAACATTATTGCTTTATCTTTATTAGGTAAAAGGTTATTAGGGTAAAACAGTTTTGAAAACAAAATCACCTTTTTGACATTCGATGACCTCTGGAGCCTAAACTATTGACCTGAGCTCAAATCTGAGAGCATCTACGTCGATTGAATTTTTCAATGACTTTCGATTGCTTTTTTCCGTTTGCTGCTAACTATCATAGTTCCCGAGATATTTGGGGGTGTTTGAACCGAAGTCTTGAAAACTTGAAAATCTGACTCTTGATGACCTCTGGTGACCTCAATATTGACCTGAAAAAAAAATTAACGAAATACTTTCGAAAGAGCTTGTCTCGAGCTATCTAACGGCGTTTCCCACTTGTCGCTACGTTGCGTGGTTTTCGAGATCATAGGGGGGGGCGAAATCCGCCCCCCCCCCTCTCCAGGGCGTGTAATTATCAGAGGCCCTCCAGGGCGCGTGTTAAACAAAGACACGAGACATATGAAATCAGAACAAATTATAACTCATGATTGCTTGCATTAAACATCACCCACCCAGCCTGAGTAGAGCTGATGCACTTATACATACATTTAAGTACAATCAACATACCCACCCATTGAAGTCCACATTGACACACCAACACCAGTAATACGCCTTTTTGGGCGATGACCGAGCGAGCGCGCTCTGGTAAAGCTAAAACAGGTTTGAAATATGCTACGGTAAGGGAGCACACGAGGTAGTAACACATAGTCATTTTAGTCCTCCAGAAAAATTGCCAGGCCGCAAGGCATGCCAACATACAAACCAGTAAGGCGCCGTAGTTGGCGATGAACGAGCGAACTCGAAATAAATGTATGGTGAATTTCAACGCGATCGGGCAAGTAGTTTCTGATATACAAAAAAGTGAGGACGTGCGCACCTGCAGAGGCACCCCACCCCTGACTTGTGGGAAACTGGCGTCTGAGAGGTCCCTAACCACACACCAAATTTGAACACAATCGGCTCAGCCGTTCCTGAGATATAGAATAGGGGTGTGCACGTGCGCACGTGCAGAGACACCCACCCCTGACTTGTAGGAAGGCGGCGGTTGAGGGTCCCTAACCACATACAACATTTTCACACAATCGGCCCAGCCGTTGCAGAGTTTTTGCGAGAAAACACTTTGCAACACCCCTCACGCGGCACGCGCCACGTGCAGTGATAGTCACCCATGTGAGTTGGCATTGGTAACAAACAGAATAGGTTGGATGGGGCTACTCAGCGAAGAAGTCCGCTTGTAAATCGGACTTACTGTTGCAGAGATATAAGCTTCTCAAAAGCGTCGTCACGGGCCGGGCCGAGCCGCTCATATTCAGATTTTCCGATATACCACGGAAGGACGAGCGAGCGCTTCGCGCTCGCTCGTCCGAGCGAGCGCGCATCCTGCATGTAATTACGAGCGAGCGCTTCGCGCTCGCTCGTAATTAAGTTGTATTAAATTGTTCATGATCTCCTTTCTCAAATCCGCCAAAAAGGAGTGCGTCCTGAGCGCTGCATGCTTCAGCGTATACATTAATGCTTAGAATAATACAGCCATTTTTATCAAGAATAATGTTTGCAAGGTTTTTTGTTCATTTCGACGTTCGCGTGTGCCAACTGCCACGCGCTGTGGTACCACCTCTATCATAACGCACTATACCGAAACAAAAATTGATTTGATGGACCTATCCAATGGTGAAAACCCAATCTCAATAGGAGCAGTGGTTGCAAACTTATTGGCTTCCGAAAAGCGTCGGTATGACCGGGTCGGGCCGTGTCGGGCCAGGTCAAATGTAAATTTGTGTAAAAAATAAAATAACTATGCCTTCCAAAAAAAAAAAATGACAGGAATCCGAACGCGTTTTATCAAAGTAGTCGACGCATTGAACTTAAAATCAGTAAATAAAAGATTTTGCGCTTTGATGACGTTTTACATAACAAAGGATATGTATTGTAGTATTTTACATATAACATGTGTTAATTAAACAAATTTGGGCGTCAATTTGATACACAATCATAAATTTAGCAAATTCACAGCCATTTGAGCTTTTTGCAAGTAAAAAGCTATACCTATTTAAGAATGACGTTATTTATTCAACAAGGACTGAGGGATACTGAACTCTATGACGAACTAACGCTATAGAATACCAGCTAGAACCGTCCCTGCTGCGCAGTTATCTGCCATGACGTCACCGAGGGCATACTTATATCCGGCATAGCAAGCTAAATATATGAAACACTACTTTGCAAGTGACATACGTGTAAAGTACATAATCAATAATGTATGTTAGCCAGTATCAAGTCTCATATTAGCGGTTTTCACGAAGGACTATTGGGCTGAAAAATTCTGAAAGTTTTGAAAAATACACAGCTATTACATGCGATTTTTGTGTGTGTTGCCGTGGAAGTGAACTGCTGGTTAAAATATTTGTAAGCTCTGACCTGAGCTAGTGCTCGCCGCGCATTACTTCAACATGCCCGCAACATGCAGGATGCCCGCAAGGATCTATCCTCGGCCCACTTTTAGCACTTCTCTATCTCGACGGGCTTCCGGACCAATTGACAAACACGGCCCTCTTTTACGCTGACGACATTTCATTATACGCCTCTCATACCCCTGACACCATGACACAAGTCCAAACCTCCCTTCAAAAGGACCTAGAAATCATCGAAAATTACGGACAACAGTGGGTCATAATATTTAGCCCATCTAAAACTTTCACTCAGACATTTTCCAAAAATAACCACCACGATTTACCCAAACTAAAGTTCTCAGGACAGCCGATTACCAAGACCCATAACCACTTAGGATTGATTCTTTCAAAAGATCTTCGATTCCAAAATCAAGTTAACGCTATTGTCAGGAAAATAAACATTGCCCTCAGTCCTCTATACCCCATAGCCAAATATCTGCCACGACAAGTACTCGATACAATTTTCAAGACGTACATACGACCTCACTTTGACTACTGCGACTGCATCTACGACGGCCACCTGACAATATCCGACGAATTACGACTAGAACGACTGCAAAACAGAGCTGCGAGACTGGTCACAAACACACTTCCAAGAACCTCAACAGACAAGCTACGACTCGAACTTGGATGGGATAGTCTCAAGACTAGACGTAAAATTCACAGGTTATTACTATACGGACAGATAAAGAACAACACAATTTGTATACCAGAATATATTAGAAACATGATTCCCGAAACAAGACTAAAAGATACGAGACGAACTCTAAGAAATGCAAAGTTACTGACACTGCCACATTTCCGGACCTCCATGTATCAGAAAGCTTTCATCCCGAAGACATCCCAAAACTGGAACTCCCTGCCCCAATCTATCCAACGCTGGCAGGACCGGAAGCAGTTTAAACGCAGCATCACAACACTATACGGCACACCGCACCCTCCACACTATTTCACTTTAGGTATAAAACTAGGTAATACACTACACACACAGCTCAGACTGGGGATGTCAAGGCTAAATGCACATCAATATTCTATACAAAGAAACACGGACCATGCATGTTCCTGTGGCCATAATCAGGAAAACACAAACCACTTCATTCTAGACTGTCCACGTTTCACTTCAGCAAGAACGGATCTTTTCAGACAGGTTTCATCACATCTCAATGTCGACTTTCAAACATTAACCAACACAATGAAAATAAATATACTCCTTCTGGGTCATAACACAACAAAAGACTCTGCACTGTTAATCGCCAATGACTTCCAAAAATTCCTGCTTATTACTTGTCGCCTCTTGTAAACTGAATCCACGGATCTGCGCCGACATAATCATCCATGACTGACTCGCCTTCACCGGACAGAAAAGCTGGACTTCACTAAGCTGACCAGGTGGTGGTGCCGCGACTTAAGCTTTGGCTTTTGCACCATCACCTGGACAATCATTGTCATCATCTCATCATAGCAATAAATGTTGTTGTTGTTAAAACAAAACATTATCAGCCCAGGCCCGTCCAGAGCCCGGTGATTTCCTTAAAGTTGAGGCCCAGCCCAGGCCCAGCCCAGGCCCAGCCCAGGCCCGGCCCAGGCCCGGCCAATGCCCGTAGGGCCAGCCCGGCCCAGGCCCGGCCAATGCCCATAGGGCCAGCCCGGCCCAGGCCCGGCCAATGCCCGTAGGGCCAGCCCGGCCCAGGCCCGGCCAATGCCCGTAGGGCCAGCCCGGCCCAGGCCCGGCCAATGCCCGTAGGGCCAGCCCGGCCCAGGTCCGGCCAAAGCCCGTAGGGCCAGCCCGGCCCAGGCCCGGCCAATGCCCGTAGGGCCAGCCCGGCCCAGGCCCGGCCAATGCCCGTAGGGCCAGCCCGGCCCAGGCCCGGCCAATGCCCGTAGGGCCAGCCCGGCCCAGGCCCGTAGGGCCAGCCCGGCCCAGGCCCGGCCAATGCCCGTAGGGCCAGTCCGGCCCAGGCCCGGCAAATGCCCGTAGGGCCAGCCCGGCCCAGGCCCGGCCCAGGCCCGTAGGGCCAGCCCGGCCCAGGCCCGGCCAATGCCCGTAGGGCCAGCCCGGCCCAGGCCCGGCCCAGGCCCGGCCCAGGCCCGGCCCAGGCCCGTAGGGCCAGCCCGGCCCGTGGCGAACTCTGGTGTGCATGCACCACATGCAGCAAATATGCTAATCGTCCATAGCACCATACCGGGCTGGTCGTGGCGTCGTCGTTACTAAGTCGCCTGTCGTGCGCGGGAACTTATTTTGTCTGATGTGACATGCGACAGTTCTCCTCGTGTCCACCGGAGCTCCGCCTCAGACCCGCCTCAGACCCACCACAGACCCGCCACACACCCGTCCCAGACCCGCCATAGACCCGCCTCAGACCCGCCACACACCCGCCCCAGACCCGCCCCAGACCCGCCATAGACCCGCCACAGACCCGCCTCAGACCCACCTCAGACCCGCCCCAGACCCGCCTCAGACCCACCACACACCCGCCTCAGACCCGCCTCAGACCCGCCACAGACCCGCCACACACCCACGGCAGACCCGCCTCAGACCCGCCATAGATCCGCTACATACCCGCCACAGACCCGCCACAGACCCGCTTCAGACCCGCCTCAGACCCGCCCCAGACCAGACACAGACCAGACATCATCAGACCCGCCTCAGACCCGCATCAGACCCGCCATAGACCCGCCATAGACCCGCCATAGACCCGCCACAGACCCGCCTCAGACCCGCCACAGACCCGCCATAGACCCGCCATAGACCCGCCATAGACCGGCCACAGACCCGCCTCAGACCCGCCACAGACCCGCCTCAGACCCGCCTCGGCGTACACCGCCAAACATGTGCAGTCGCCTGATGAGGGGCCCCTGAGTCGCCTGATGAGGGGCCCCTGAGTCGCCTGATGAGGGGCCCCTTAGTCGCCTGATGAGGGGCCCCTGAGTCGCCAGATTAGGGGCCCCTGAGTCGCCTGATGAGGGGCCCCTGAGTCGCCTGATGAGGGTCCCCTGAGTCGCCGGATTAGGAGCCCCTGAGTCGCCTGATGAGGGGCCCCTGAGTCGCCTGATGAGGCGCCCCTGAGTCGCCTGATGAGGGGCCCCTGAGTCGCCTGATGAGGGGCCCCTGAGTCGCCGGATTAGGGGCCCCTGAGTCGCCTGATGAGGGGCCCCTGAGTCGCCTGATGAGGGTCCCCTGAGTCGCCGGATTAGGAGCCCCTGAGTCGCCTGATGAGGGGCCCCTGAGTCGCCTGATGAGGCGCCCCTGAGTCGCCTGATGAGGGGCCCCTGAGTCGCCTGATGAGGGGCCCTGAGTCGCCGGATTAGGGGCCCCTGAGTCGCCGGATGAGGGGCCCCTGAGTCGCCGGATGAGGGGCCCCTGAGTCGCCTGATGAGGGGCCCCTGAGTCGCCTGATGAGGGGCCCCTGAGTCGCCTGATGAGGGGCCCCTGAGTCGCCTGATGAGGGGCCCCTGAGTCGCCGGAAGAGGGGCCCCTGAGTCGCCGGAAGAGGGGCCCTGAGTCGCCTGATGAGGGGCCCCTGAGTCGCCTGATGAGGGGCCCCTGAGTCGCCTGATGAGGGGCCCCTGAGTCGCCTGATGAGGGGCCCCTGAGTCGCCGGATTAGGGGCCCCTGAGTCGCCGGATGAGGGGCCCCTGAGTCGCCTGATGAGGGGCCCCTGAGTCGCCGGATTAGGGGCCCCTGAGTCGCCGGATGAGGGGCCCCTGAGTCGCCTGATGAGGGGCCCCTGAGTCGCCGGATTAGGGGCCCCTGAGTCGCCTGATGAGGGGCCCCTGAGTCGCCTGATGAGGGGCCCCTGAGTCGCCTGATGAGGGGCCCCTGAGTCGCCGGATGAGGGGCCCTGAGTCGCCTGATGAGGGGCCCCTGAGTCGCCTGATGAGGGGCCCCTGAGTCGCCGGATGAGGGGCCCTGAGTCGCCTGATGAGGGGCCCCTGAGTCGCCTGATGAGGGGCCCCTGAGTCGCCGGATGAGGGGCCCTGAGTCGCCTGATGAGGGGCCCCTGAGTCGCCGGATGAGGGCCCCTGAGTCGCCTGATGAGGGGCCCCTGAGTCGCCTGATGAGGGGCCCCTGAGTCGCCTGATGAGGGTCCCCTGAGTCGCCTGATGAGGGGCCCCTGAGTCGCCTGATGAGGGTCCCCTGAGTCGCCGGATTAGGGGCCCCTGAGTCGCCTGATGAGGGGCCCCTGAGTCGCCTGATGAGGGGCCCCTGAGTCGCCGGATGAGGGGCCCCTGAGTCGCCTGATGAGGGGCCCCTGAGTCGCCTGATGAGGGGCCCCTGAGTCGCCTGATGAGGGGCCCCTGAGTCGCCGGATGAGGGGCCCCTGAGTCGCCTGATGAGGGGCCCCTGAGTCGCCTGATGAGGGGCCCCTGAGTCGCCTGATGAGGGGCCCCTGAGTCGCCTGATGAGGGGCCCCTGAGTCGCCGGATGAGGGGCCCCTGAGTCGCCGGATTAGGGGCCCCTGAGTCGCCTGATGAGGGGCCCCTGAGTCGCCTGATGAGGGTCCCCTGAGTCGCCTGATGAGGGGCCCCTGAGTCGCCTGATGAGGGGCCCCTGAGTCGCCTGATGAGGGGCCCCTGAGTCGCCTGATGAGGGGCCCCTGAGTCGCCTGATGAGGGGCCCCTGAGTCGCCTGATGAGGGGCCCCTGAGTCGCCTGATGAGGGGCCCCTGAGTCGCCTGATGAGGGGCCCCTGAGTCGCCGGATGAGGGGCCCCTGAGTCGCCTGATGAGGGGCCCCTGAGTCGCCGGATGAGGGGCCCCTGAGTCGCCTGATGAGGGTCCCCTGAGTCGCCTGATGAGGGGCCCCTGAGTCGCCGGATGAGGGGCCCCTGAGTCGCCTGATGAGGGGCCCCTGAGTCGCCTGATGAGGGTCCCCTGAGTCGCCTGATGAGGGGCCCCTGAGTCGCCGGATGAGGGGCCCCTGAGTCGCCTGATGAGGGGCCCCTGAGTCGCCTGATGAGGGGCCCCTGAGTCGCCGGATGAGGGGCCCCTGAGTCGCCTGATGAGGGGCCCCTGAGTCGCCTGATGAGGGTCCCCTGAGTCGCCTGATGAGGGGCCCCTGAGTCGCCGGATGAGGGGCCCCTGAGTCGCCTGATGAGGGGCCCCTGAGTCGCCGGATTAGGGGCCCCTGAGTCGCCTGATGAGGGGCCCCTGAGTCGCCTGATGAGGGGCCCCTGAGTCGCCTGATGAGGGTCCCCTGAGTCGCCTGATGAGGGGCCCCTGAGTCGCCGGATGAGGGGCCCCTGAGTCGCCTGATGAGGGGCCCCTGAGTCGCCTGATGAGGGTCCCCTGAGTCGCCTGATGAGGGGCCCCTGAGTCGCCGGATGAGGGGCCCCTGAGTCGCCTGATGAGGGGCCCCTGAGTCGCCGGATTAGGGGCCCCTGAGTCGCCTGATGAGGGGCCCCTGAGTCGCCTGATGAGGGGCCCCTGAGTCGCCTGATGAGGGGCCCCTGAGTCGCCGGATGAGGGGCCCCTGAGTCGCCTGATGAGGGGCCCCTGAGTCGCCGGATTAGGGGCCCCTGAGTCGCCTGATGAGGGGCCCCTGAGTCGCCTGATGAGGGGCCCCTGAGTCGCCTGATGAGGGGCCCCTGAGTCGCCGGATGAGGCGCCCCTGAGTCGCCTGATGAGGGGCCCCTGAGTCGCCTGATGAGGGGCCCCTGAGTCGCCTGATGAGGGGCCCCTGAGTCGCCTGATGAGGGGCCCCTGAGTCGCCTGATGAGGGGCCCCTGAGTCGCCTGATGAGGGGCCCCTGAGTCGCCTGATGAGGGTCCCCTGAGTCGCCTGATGAGGGGCCCCTGAGTCGCCTGATGAGGCGCCCCTGAGTCGCCTGATGAGGGTCCCCTGAGTCGCCTGATGAGGGGCCCCTGAGTCGCCTGATGAGGCGCCCCTGAGTCGCCTGATGAGGGTCCCCTGAGTCGCCTGATGAGGGGCCCCTGAGTCGCCTGATGAGGCGCCCCTGAGTCGCCTGATGAGGGGCCCCTGAGTCGCCTGATGAGGGGCCCCTGAGTCGCCTGATGAGGGGCCCCTGAGTCCGCCTGATGAGGCGCCCCTGAGTCGCCTGATGAGGGGCCCCTGAGTCGCCTGATGAGGGGCCCCTGAGTCGCCGGATGAGGGGCCCCTGAGTCGCCTGATGAGGGGCCCCTGAGTCGCCTGATGAGGGGCCCCTGAGTCGCCTGATGAGGGGCCCCTGAGTCGCCTGATGAGGGGCCCCTGAGTCGCCTGATGAGGGGCCCCTGAGTCGCCTGATGAGGGGCCCCTGAGTCGCCTGATGAGGGGCCCCTGAGTCGCCTGATGAGGGGCCCCTGAGTCGCCTGATGAGGGGCCCCTGAGTCGCCGGATGAGGGGCCCCTGAGTCGCCTGATGAGGGGCCCCTGAGTCGCCTGATGAGGGGCCCCTGAGTCGCCTGATGAGGGGCCCCTGAGTCGCCGGATGAGGGGCCCCTGAGTCGCCTGATGAGGGGCCCCTGAGTCGCCTGATGAGGGGCCCCTGAGTCGCCTGATGAGGGGCCCCTGAGTCGCCTGATGAGGGGCCCCTGAGTCGCCGGATGAGGGGCCCCTGAGTCGCCGGATTAGGGGCCCCTGAGTCGCCTGATGAGGGGCCCCCTGAGTCGCCTGATGAGGGTCCCCTGAGTCGCCTGATGAGGGGCCCCTGAGTCGCCTGACGAGGGGCCCCCTGAGTCGCCTGATGAGGGGCCCCTGAGTCGCCTGATGAGGGGCCCCTGAGTCGCCTGATGAGGGGCCCCTGAGTCGCCTGATGAGGGGCCCCTGAGTCGCCTGATGAGGGGCCCCTGAGTCGCCTGATGAGGGGCCCCTGAGTCGCCGGATGAGGGGCCCCTGAGTCGCCTGATGAGGGGCCCCTGAGTCGCCGGATGAGGGGCCCCTGAGTCGCCTGATGAGGGTCCCCTGAGTCGCCTGATGAGGGGCCCCTGAGTCGCCGGATGAGGGGCCCCTGAGTCGCCTGATGAGGGGCCCCTGAGTCGCCTGATGAGGGTCCCCTGAGTCGCCTGATGAGGGGCCCCTGAGTCGCCGGATGAGGGGCCCCTGAGTCGCCTGATGAGGGGCCCCTGAGTCGCCTGATGAGGGGCCCCTGAGTCGCCGGATGAGGGGCCCCTGAGTCGCCTGATGAGGGGCCCCTGAGTCGCCTGATGAGGGTCCCCTGAGTCGCCTGATGAGGGGCCCCTGAGTCGCCGGATGAGGGGCCCCTGAGTCGCCTGATGAGGGGCCCCTGAGTCGCCGGATGAGGGGCCCCTGAGTCGCCTGATGAGGGGCCCCTGAGTCGCCTGATGAGGGGCCCCTGAGTCGCCTGATGAGGGGCCCCTGAGTCGCCTGATGAGGGGCCCCTGAGTCGCCGGATGAGGGGCCCCCTGAGTCGCCTGATGAGGGGCCCCTGAGTCGCCTGATGAGGGGCCCCTGAGTCGCCTGATGAGGGGCCCCTGAGTCGCCCTGATGAGGGGCCCCTGAGTCGCCTGATGAGGGGCCCCTGAGTCGCCTGATGAGGGGCCCCCTGAGTCGCCTGATGAGGGGCCCCCTGAGTCGCCTGATGAGGGGCCCCTGAGTCGCCTGAGCCCTGATGAGGGGCCCCTGAGTCGCCTGATGAGGGGCCCCTGAGTCGCCTGATGAGGGGCCCCTGAGTCGCCTGATGAGGGGCCCCTGAGTCGCCTGATGAGGGGCCCCTGAGTCGCCTGATGAGGGGCCCCTGAGTCGCCTGATGAGGGGCCCCTGAGTCGCCTGATGAGGCGCCCCTGAGTCGCCTGATGAGGGGCCCCTGAGTCGCCTGATGAGGGGCCCCTGAGTCGCCTGATGAGGGGCCCCTGAGTCGCCTGATGAGGGGCCCCTGAGTCGCCTGATGAGGGGCCCCCTGAGTCGCCCTGATGAGGGGCCCCTGAGTCGCCTGATGAGGGGCCCCTGAGTCGCCTGATGAGGGGCCCCTGAGTCGCCTGATGAGGGGCCCCTGAGTCGCCTGATGAGGGGCCCCTGAGTCGCCTGATGAGGGGCCCCTGAGTCGCCTGATGAGGGGCCCCTGAGTCGCCTGATGAGGGGCCCCTGAGTCGCCTGATGAGGGGCCCCTGAGTCGCCTGATGAGGGGCCCCTGAGTCGCCTGATGAGGGGCCCCTGAGTCGCCTGATGAGGGGCCCCTGAGTCGCCTGATGAGGGGCCCCTGAGTCGCCTGATGAGGGGCCCCTGAGTCGCCTGATGAGGGGCCCCTGAGTCGCCTGATGAGGGGCCCCTGAGTCGCCTGATGAGGGGCCCCTGAGTCGCCTGATGAGGGGCCCCTGAGTCGCCTGATGAGGGGCCC